>ML337533.1:0-191386 GCA_005239505.1 Nicotiana paniculata
AATTTAAAATTAGAGATTAGATATAACATTAATATTTATAGCAAAAAATAGTATAGAATTTGGTTGTGATCAAAAAATAGTTGTTCACAGAAATCACATCAGGGGTATGCTGAAAATTTGATTAAACCATCACATGTAGCAGCTGTCGCTACTATTGCTATAGTTCCTATTGAAACAGCTTTTGCTAGGTTTTCTCAAGATATAGCTGGTGATGGGCAGATTAACTCACCTCCAGTTGATATGGATAACGTTGTGCATATGAGGAATGAACAGAAGAAGATGGAGGCTGGGCAAAATCTTGAGAAATCTAAACTCGAGGCGCAGCGGCACGTAGAGGTTAACGAGCAGGCTGGTATTCAACCTCCTGTGAGTGACAAATGTCAACTGGTGTTACAATAGGTCCAGGTACTGTGGCTCGATATATTAGTGGTACTCATGGGAGTAAGGATGATAAGATCGAGAGGAAGGCAGAAGGTGTACAGGGCACGACTGGAATTCTTGGCGAGGGAGATGATCGTGAAATTGGTGGAACACCTGCTAACAAGAAGGCTTCTGATACTTTAGAAGCAGGTTCTCAACATGGGCAGCAATTACAAGCTAAGGGTTGGTCAGTAGTGCATAGATCACCTAACAAGAAGGTGGATTCAGCTCATAAAAATCTGGAATCAACAGCAGAAACTTTTAGGTGTTCTAACTCATTGGATGCCTTGGTTTGTACCCATGAACATGGTGAGAAAGAATCTATGAAGAATTTAGAATTGATGGATGGACAAACAGGTACAAAATCTGGAAAAAAAAACGCCCCAGGCAGTGCAAAACAGCAGCAAAAGACGAAGTCTGCGGGTGCGCGATCAGTGGTTTCTGGAGACATTGTTCCTGTAATGACTTCAACAATGTCCAATTATCCAATGCACCTCCTACACTGCAATTCTCCAGTCCAGAATTAGCTAAAATGGTCAAGGAATCCCAGGCAGCTATGATGATGCATACCGCTCCAAAGAGCAACATGCCATTGGTCACTCTAAATACTTCAGTCCAGGGGATTCCGTCTCTGTCATTGGAGTCGTGTGGTGAGCGAGATGGTGACTCTGGGCAGCAGTTACTATCTACAGTTTTGCTTAATCGTAAGTCGCGGGCTGATCAAGAAGAACATGAGGAAGATGAATATTATGCTAATAGCGTCCAAGATGACAGCAATGATGAGGCAGATCAAGATAGCTACACATCAAATGACGAGGCAGTAAAAGGTCACGATGAACAGGTTCCTAACTCCTTTTGTACTTTGGCGAGCAAGAGAGGATTAAGCCCCAATGCTCCTGTATTATTCCTACTGGGCAGCAGCAAAGTTCAGCAAGTATTTTAAGGAATTTGCCTAATACTAAGGGAAGCAACATGGCCTTAACTCCAGGTATGTCAGCAAACACAAGTGCACCTTTTGCAAAATACAATGTGACCCCGACAAATATTCTTCAAGCTCTTGTCTATCACGACATGGAGCCATTGAAAATGCTTGATAATCAGAGTAAGGCAACAGCTGTCTCTCATGATCTGGATGCTTTGAAGGCTCTTGACTCAAAGAATTCTTTTGGGGCCATAGACACGAGTCATGAGCCAAGAGCTTTAGTACCCGGATTTAATCCTGCTGAAGCTTTTGGTGCGGATATGGGTCGAGATTTTTATGAAGAAGGGGAAGAGGAAGAACTACTGGATGCCTCCTTTAAAAATGTAGCTAGGGAGGGAGACCTTTCGCCTAGACATATGAGAAGTGGATCCACAAAAAACAAGAAGAAGACACACGAGAGGCAACATAGTTGGGATGGCAAAGTAACACAAGAGGTTGTCATTAGGCAACTCCCAATGCGAGTTGCAAAGAAAAAGGGGGCTGCCCCAACTACATCTACGAGGTCAAATAGGTCAAAGAAAAAATTATGAAGCTCGAAGAATTGTTGAAAATAGTTGAAGAAGAAGTATTACCATATTTAAATTATTACATGGATATTTAAAATATTGAAGAAAAAGGGGGCTGCCCCAACTACATCCTGCGAGTTAGCAAGCATGTAAAAATTATTTTATTTTATCATTTTATAAGTATTACCATATTTAATATCATCATAGAGTATGTTATAAACTCTATGATGGTCATAGAATATCTAGTTTTTTCTAGTTCTTATTTTTTACATGCTTGCTAATAATTGAGGCTTTTTATGCCTCGATAGGATTAGGAAGGTAAGGTTTAGCCCAGTTTGTGTTGCTTTAGTCCCATGCCTTTGGAAAGATATCCAAATGGTTATGAGATTATATGCCCTCATGAGACTTTGCCGGCATCTACACCATGATTCCTGTACATGAGGCTGCCATAAGGGCATTGTGAGGCGCAGAGGAGTGATTATATAGCCAAGGCATAGAGACAACATTACTGGTGCTATTGTTCCCCTTATTTGTACTCTTCCTATGTGGTTCTTTTTCGCTTTTTAGTATTAATAAAACTAGCCCTAGGCTCCTGCCTAGCGGATTTGCCAAAAAAAAATATAAACAAGGCACGGAATGTCCCCTCGTGTATAATAAATATAAACATGGCACGGAATGTCCCTTCGTGCATAATCAATATAAAACATGGCATGTCATCACCCTTCGTGCTTTAACACTCTTCCTTACCCAAACAACAATCACAAAAAGGGCAAGGAAATAAATAGAGTAAAAATAGAAATCCCGACAAGGGAACATCAATTAAACAATTAAATCCCGGCAACAGAACTATACAACGATGACCCGGTCAGGGTACATTTTAATAACTCTTTCTCTTTCTTTCACTTTCATTTCCATAATTTATTATATTACTCGAGTCAATGCTCCAAGGATGTAATTATCTCATATCTCTGAATCATTCGTTTTACAATTTGAGCCAATGCTCCAAAGATGTAATTATCTCATGTATTAATTTGAGCCGATGCTCCAAAGATATTTAAATATTACGATTCCCTTCACATGACCTTTACAACGTATAGAATCCTCAATTAGGCATAGAAATTACAACAAAGTTATAATATTCACAATATAGGGACTCACGGTCATGCTAGACACCAATGTATAGATACTCGTCACCATGCCTATACATCATATTTGACAATTAACAAATAGCAAATAATACTCAATTCCTATTCCCTCAAGCTAAGGTTAGACCAAACACTTACCTCGGGTCCAAAGTATAGCAATCAACCCTCTAATACCGCTTTTCCTTTAGAATTCGACTCCGGAATGATATTATCTAGACATAATCAACTCAAGTATATCAATACGGATTCAATGATTCAATTACATGGCCTAATTATCCATTTCCTAGCATTCTTCCAAAATTATCAAAATTCGACCCCAGGCCCGCTCGCTCGTATTCTTGAAATTCTCGAAGGGAAGACTCACCCAAAGCCTGAGGATCATAAATATACGATTTTTACTTGATTTCATGGCCAATTCACAGAAAATTCTAAAGTGATCACAAGTTCTAGGTAACTACCCAATTTCTTGAATTTTTG
Source organism: Nicotiana paniculata (assembly GCA_005239505.1). Taxonomy (NCBI): domain Eukaryota; kingdom Viridiplantae; phylum Streptophyta; class Magnoliopsida; order Solanales; family Solanaceae; genus Nicotiana; species Nicotiana paniculata. Next base: position 3,531 of record ML337533.1, read on the forward strand.
CACTAGTTTATGTAGTTAATTAGGCTAGGATGCATGCATGAAACAAATTTCCGGGTGGAATTCACTTACCTTATAGGACCTGGTGGAAAGCTCTTAGAAATGGAGGAAATCGCCTAAGGAACGAGATGGAAAATGAGTTTAAAACCCATTTTTAAAACTCACTGCCTGAACAGTGAACTCGCACCTGCGGCTCTGGGGACCGCACCTACGGTCTCTCACTTGCGAGAAGAATCTCGCACCTGCGGAGTTGGTCTAGGGGGTCTGGGATCGCACCTGCGTAGTGGAGACCGCACCTGCGAGAAAATGCTCCGCACCTGTGATGGCTGGCCAGGCCACTGGTGATCGCACTTGCGATGCCTGGGACCGCACCTCCAGTCTCGCACCTGCGATGCAGGGCAACCACACCTGCTGTCACACCAGAGCAGGTGCACCAGCAGCTTTGTTTGCTGGTTTTTAGCCCCGTTAGGTGCCCGGAAGGCACCTGGGCCCACCCGAGCCCTAGTTTAAATATACCAACAAGTCCCAAATTATAATGCGGACTTGCTCGAGCCTTCGAAACATTCAAAACAATGCTAAAACTCGAAATCACTCCCCAAACGTCAAGAACCAACTTAGGAATTTTAAGGTTTCTAAACTTCGCTAACAATGTGCCGAACTAACCTATACAACTCGGAATGATACCAAATTTCACAGATAACTCACGTAACATCCTACGAACTTGTCCATGCGATTAAATCGCCAAAACAACATCATATACATCGAATTAAGCCTCAAAATCCATGAATTCTATCAAATTCGATAAAACATCAAATTTTCCATTTTAAATCCGAAACATGTCAAACAAAATCTGATTTCTACCAAACTATAAAGAAGGTGCTTAAACCATATATACGACCTGTACCGGGTGCCGGAACCAAAATACGGGCCTGATACCATTACTTTCTAATCAGATTTCATTTTCAATTTCCTTAAATGTTTTCAGAAAACAATTTTACTCAAAATTTCATTTCTCGGCCTTGGGACCTCGGAATTCGATTCCCGGCATATGCCCAAGTCCCATATTTTCCTATGGACCCTCCGGGACCGTTAAATCACGGGTCCGGATCCGTTTACCCAAAATATTGACCGAAGTCAAATTTATTCACTTTAATATCAAATCTTAACACTTTTCACAGAATTTCATATTTAGGTTGTCCGGCTACGCGCCCGGACTGTGCACTCAAATCAAGGCAACTACAAATAAGGTTTTCAAGGCCTCGAAAGTACGGAATGAGTAATAAAATAGGTGATGACCCTTTGGGTCGTCACAGGATAAGGACCAAAGGATGTCACGTGGCAACCCACTGTTTCATTTATGTATGGCTCTTATAATGAAGTGGAAATGTGGCATAAGATTAAAGCCTTCAAGATTTAAGGTCTTTAGTCAGAATGTTAAAGACTTCAAGATTTAAGGCCTTTAAGATTAAAGTCTTTACTCATAACATTAAAGAGTTCAAGATTTAAGGCCTTCAAGATTAAAGTCTTTACTCATAACGTTAAAGACTTCAAGATTAAAACCTTCAAGATTCATACGGATTTTCATATAATTGACCTTTCTAATTCAAGAAAAATGTAATGGATATTCATGCAGAGTAGGCAACGGATTTTTCCCTATTCAGATTTTGCCCTCACGAGTTTTGTCGCAATTATCTTGTGTTGGAAGGATTGTCAAGAGAATCAACTCAGGTATGTTAAGGATATCCCTTCTTTCTTTTGGAATGATCTATAAGACATAAGCGAAACAAGAAAATGCAAAACTTCCATAAACTACTCTATTCGTAGAAATGCTAGAGATGTATATATTCTTATTCTTCCATGTGTCATATTATTCTATCGTCTGTTCATGGATCTCAGAAATATGTAAGTTGGTAAAGTTTATTTCATGATATTAATTAGGTCATAATGTTCTTATGACGTACTGAGAGATTTTATTAACGTATTTTATATGCATTTAATGCATTTATACATGCACATTGGCCCATGAACATATGGCGTTACATATGCGTATATATATATATATATATATATATATATATATATATATATATATATATATATATATATATATATATGGGATAAGGGAAAGTTTATGTCGTTATATACGCACCACCACTTGATAAGCTGGTATACGTTGATGATTTTTCCCATAGAGCCGATATGATATGATGGGATGCCCACAGAGGCCTGATGATGTTATGAAACATGTACCTATGCACGACATGACATTCATACGCATATGCATGACACTATAATTATTTTATGATTTACGGAGTTATCCAGACTTGCAGGTTTAGTATTGACATCCCATTTTCATGGGGACGCTGCATTTCATGCCTGTAGGTTCCGATAGACAAATCGAGAACCCTTCAAGTAGGTTATCAGCTCAGTGGAAGATGTTAGTGCGCTCCATTTGCTTCGGAGTAGCTCGTTTGGTTAGTATGAATTAAACGTGTATTGTTTTATGGCAGTACTCTGTCCTGACCTTTATGAAAATTATGTATTATTAGAGGCTTATAGACAGATGTCATGTATGTAAAATATTGTATGGCCTTGTCGTCCTATGTTTAGTATATGAGTGGATATTTGGTCTTATAGGCCCGTATGTCTTATGTATATGTTGGTATCTCTTATTTTATTTTACTTATATCACGGAAGCCTTCTAGCTCTTATCTACGATAGTATGATACGTTATGTTGGTACCCGGTTGAGTAAGGTACCGGGTACCCATCGCGGCCCATCGATTTAGGAAGTGACAGAGAGTTGATCCTGTATGCTATTTTGTACTCGTATTATGTTGTTTTTTGAGTGTTAGATCTGTCTGTCTCTATTAGGTATGAAAATTTAAGGCTGTATTTATTTGGCATTAAATGCCTAGGATTTCAACAAATTCAAACAATGATAGTGGAGAGTGAAGAAGACCGGATGATGCAAGCAAAATTGAGTGAGAATCTAAGAAGACAGAGGCAAATCATTGAGAGGTGAAGTTGACGGTAGAAGGCAAATCCAGTGGATAAAAGCCCCAACATTCAGAGGTCACTTTGCTTGACCTCTGGACCAAGAAAAAATAATCTTGATATCAGTGGGAGACGGCCATCTTCCACAAATTTCATAATACATAGAAGGATTTGCAAAGACTTAACATTGCATCGTTTGGTCTATGCCACGACCCGAAATTCTCACTTTCGGGACCGTGATGAGGCCTAACATTTCACTTACTAGGCAAGCCAACGTTAGAGAACCGTTAAGCCAATTTTAGTCAATTTCAATAACAGAATCAATTAAACCAAATACAAGCTAAAACTAAAAGGCGGAATAACATAAATGCCAAGAATATCTACTTCAATTCGGATCTGGAGTCACAACTCATAAGTCTATAAGATTTTATACAACAAGAGTGTGAAAGAATACAAATGTTCGGAATGAAAAGAAATAGTAAAATAGGGCAAATAGAAGGGGACTCCAAGGTCTACGGACGCCAGCAGATCTACCTCGAGTCTCCAATAAACAAGTCCAAGATGCTGCGCCTCACAGACAGCTAGGGCCGGTACCAAAATCTGCATAAGGAGTGCAGAGCGTAGTATGAGTAAAACTGACCCCATGTACTCGTAAGTGTCAAGCCTAACCTCGACGAAGTAGTGACGCGGCTATGACAAGACACTCACATAATAAACATGTGAAGATAACAATATATCTACAAGATAACAACAGATAAAAGCTAATCATGTACTATTAGGAGGGGGGCATTCTAACGGGGATACAAGATACGAGAGATACAACGAAAATGATAAACAGAACTGTCAATATGCCTTTAACCGGTAAGAACAATTAAGCACAATGAAGAGAATTGCATGGCATCACCCTTCGTGCTTTTACTCTCAACCTCAGAATGAAACAAGAACACTGCACGATAACACCCTTCGTGCTTTTACTCTCACTCTCCGTATAATCAATAGATAAGGAACGACATCACCCATCGTGCATTAACACTCACAATATGGCACGACATTACCCTTCGTGCATTAACACTCTCCCTTACCATATAACAGTGAACATAAATAAAAAAGGAGACAAAATAAACAAGAACATGCCTCATATCAACAATGTTTCCACAATAACATCCTAAACTTTGGGGAAAAAATACTCAAGTATCTCAAATAGCTAGTAAATGCCTGAAGAACGAACAATTTAATAATTAACTAGACTAAGCAGGGATATCATAATCAAAGAAGGAAATAAATTGCAAGAAAACCAGTTCCACCGCATGGTTTGACCCAACAACAACGCATAAGTACTCGTCACCTCACATATACATTGTATCAAACATCTAAACATGAATCAAATAGGCAAATAAATCCTAATCCCTCAAGTCAAGGTTAACCACGACACTTACCTCGCTCCAGGACCAGTTCAAAGCTCTACCGAGGCTTTTCCTCTAGAATCCACCTCCAAACTACTCGTATCTAACCACAATTTACTTGATAATATCAAATATTTCTAAAGGAATCAATTACAATGCAAAATTTTAGAATTTCCAAACTTTCCACCAAAAAGTCAAAAATTGACCTCGGGCCCGCTTGGTCAAAACCCGAGGTTCAGACTAAAATCTATTTACTCATTCACCCCCGAGCCCGATTATATCATTTTTTTAGAAATCCGACCTCAATTTGGGTTCTAAATTTCAATTTTACAAAAATCCCTAAATATATCCAAAACCCCAATTTCCACCGTGAAAACAATAGATTTAGGTTGAAAACTTATGAATTTAATGGGTAATGGAAAGGAAGTAGGTTAGGATCACTTACCAACAAATTGGGGAAGAAAAAATCTTGGGAAAATCGCCTCTAGGGGTTTCTAGTTTTAAAATTTTGAAATAATGGCTAAAATCCCAAGCTAGTTCTGTTTTAACATTGGGCGTCAGGTATTCATCGTGTTCGCGTGAAACTTGATGCATTCGCAAAGAGCAAAGTCTCAGTGTCTTACACGTTCGCGAGGGGTTGCACTTGTCGTGATGGTTTGTCCCCCTTAGCCATCGCGTTCGCGAGATTGGACTCGCGCTCGCATTGAACAAACCCCTCCTTTCCCTTCCCCCAACTCAATACACTACGCGTTCGCGTGTGGCTGGGCACATTCGCTTATAGTAGGCTCCCCAATAATCTGTGTTCGCGACTATTACGTCGTGTTTGCGTGAAGAAAAACCCACCCAGCCTAGTTCACACTTCACGATCGCGAGAGTACCTTCGTGATATTGAAGAAGGAAACTAGATAACAGCTGAACTGGGGAAAACGCTAGATTTTCTAAGTCTAAAACCTTCCGTAGGCTATCCGAAACTCACCCGAGCCCTCGGGGCTCCAAACCAACTATGCACACAAGTCCAAAAACCTCATATGAACTCTCTCACATGATCGAAACACCAAGATAAAACATAGGCTTATGAATCAGACACCAAAATCAAAAGAAATTTTCAAGAAACTTTAAAACTTCTATTTTCACATCGAGACGTCCGAATCCCGTCAAATCAACTCCGTTTCTCACCAAATTTGACAAGAAGGTCATAAATATAGTAATAGACCTGTATCGGACTCTGGAACCAAAATGCAGATCTGGTATCAACAAAAATAATATCGGTCAATTCTTTAAAATCATTAAGCCTTTAAACTTTCAATTTTCGACAAAAATCAATAACTCAAGCTAAGGACCTCGAAATTCGATTCCAAGAATACGCCCAGATCCCAAATCACGAAACGGACCTATCGAGACCGTCAAAAGACAGATCTAGGTCCATTTTCTCAATATTTTTACCGAAGGCAACTCAAATGAATTTTTAAGGAAATATTTTATTAGTTTTTAACATAAAAGACTTCCAGAAAATTCTCGGACTGCACACACAAACCTATTGGGTCATCACAATCTCCACCTCTAAAACAACCGTTTGTCCTTGAACGGTCATATAAAAGTACCTGGGCTGGTGAAAAGGTGTGAATATCTACTCTGCATATCTGACTCGGACTCTCAAGTAGCTGCCTTGACCGGATGACCTCTCCAATGCACTCGAACTGAAGGAAAACTCTTAGATCTCAATTGTCGAACCTGCTGGGCTAGAATAGCCACCAGCTACTCCTCGTAAGTAAAATCCTTGTCCAACTGGACAGATCTAAAATCTAACACATAGGATAGATCACCATAATACCTCCGGAGCATGGACACATGGAACACCAAATGAGCAACTGATAAACTAGGTGGCAACGCGAGCCTGTAAGCCACCTCACCCACTCTCTCCAGAATCTCAAAGGGTCTGATGTACCTCGGGTTCAACTTTCCCTTCTTTCTGAACCTCATCACACCCTTCATGGGTAAAACTTTAAGCAATACTCTCTCTCTGACCATGAATGCAATATCACGAACTCGACAGTCGGCATAACTCTTCTGCCTGGACTAAGCTGTGCGAAGTCAATCCTGAATAATCTTAACCTTATCCAAAGCATCCTGTACCAAATCTGTACCCAGCAACCGAGCCTCCCCCGGCTCGAACACTCCAACTGGCGATCGACACCGCCTCCCGTACAATGCCTCATAGGGAGTCATCTGAGTGCTCGACTGGTAGTTATGGTTAAAGGAAAACTCCCCAAGTGGCAAAACCTGATCCCATGAACCTCCGAAGTCTATAACACATGCGCGGAGCATATCCTCCAATATATGAATAGTGCAATCGGACTGCCCGTCCGTCTGAGGATGAAACGCGTGCTCAACTCAACCTGTGTCCCCAACTCTCATTGTATTGTGCCCAAAAGTGCAAGGTGAACTGCGTACCTCGATAAGAAATGATAGACATAGGCACACCATGGAGACAGATGGTCTTGCGGATGTAGATCTCAACTAACCGCTCTGAAGAATAGGTAACTTCCACAGGAATGAAATAAGCTGACTTGGTCAGCCTGTCCACAATAACCCATACCGCGTCGAACTTCCTCAGAGTCCAGGGGGTCCAACAATAAAATTTATAGTGATACGCTCCCACTTCAATTCAGGAATCTCCATCTTTTGAAGCAAACCACCAGGTCTCTCATGTTCATACTTTACTTGTTGACAATTAAGACACCGAGCTACATATGCAACTATATCCTTCTTCATCCTCCTCTACTAATAATGCTGCCGCAAGTCCTGATACATTTTGGTGGCGCCTGGATGAATAGAATACGGAGAACTGGGCCTCCTCAAGAATCAACTCACGAAGTCCATCTACATTAGGCACACAAATACGAACCTACATCCTCAAAATTCCATCATCTCAAACAGTAACCTTCTTGGCACCATCGTGCAACACTGTGTCTCTAAGGAAAAACAAATGAGGGTCGTCATACTGCCGCTCCCTGATGTGCTCAAACAAGGAAGACAAGGTGACTATACATGCTAGGACACGAGTGGCTCTAAAATATCTAACCTCAAAAAATGACTAGCCAAAGTCTGGACATCTAATGCAAGCGGTCTCTCACCGACTGGAATGTACACAAGGCTACCCATACTCGCTGCCTCTCTACTCAAGGCGTCGACCACCATGTTGGCCTTCCCGGGATGACACAAGATGGTGATATCATAGTATTTCAATAGCTCCAACCACCTCCTCTGCCTCAAATTGAGATCATTTTTTCTTGAACAAATACTGAAGGCTCCGATGATCCGTGAAAACCTCACACGACACGCCGTAAAGATAGTGCCTCGAAATCTTCAGCGCATGAATAATGGTTGCCAACTCTAAGTCATAGGCATGGTAATTCTTCTCATGAACCTTCAAATACCGTGACACATATGCAATCACCATTCCATATTACATCAATGCTGCACCGAGCCCAATACGAGATGCATCACAATATACCATATAAGACCCTGAACCTGTGTGCAACACCAACACTGGCGCTGTAGTCAAAGTAGTCTTGAGCTTTTGAAAGCTCACCTCACATTCGTCTGACCATATGAACGAGGCACCCTTCCGGGTCAACCTGGTCAATGGGGCTGCTATAGATGAGAACCCCTCTACATACAAATGGTAATATCCCGATAAACCCAAGAAACTTTGGATCTCCGTGGCTGAAGTGGATCTAGAAAAGTTCTGAACTACCTCAATCTTCTTAGGATCCACCTAAATGCCCTCTGCCCATAAGAGGTGCCCCAAGAAAGCGACTGAATCCAACCAAAACTCGCACTGTGAAAACTTAGCATATAACTGGCTCTCTCTCATAGTCTAAAGTACAATCCGAAGATGCTATTCGTACTCCTCTTGACTGTGGGAGTATTTCAAGATATCATCAATATAAAAATCACAAAGGAGTCCAAATAGGGCTTGAACACTCGGTTCATCAAATCCATAAATATTGTTGGGGCATTTTTCAACCTAAAGGACATCACTAGAAACTCATAATGCTCGTACCGAGTCCGAAAAGCTGTCTTCAGGACATCAGATGCCCTAATCCTCAGCTGATGGTAGCCAGACCTTAAATCAATCTTTGAAAATACTTTGGCACACTGAAGATGATCAAATAATTTATCAATCCTCGTCAATGGATACTCGTTCTTGATGGTGACTTTGTTCAACTATAGATAAACTATGCACATCCTCATGGATCCATCCTTTTTCTTTACGAACAACACATGCCCACCCCAGAGCGAGACACTAGGTCTAATGAAGCCCTTATCAAGAAAATTTTACAGCTGCTCCTTCAATTCTTTCAACTTTGGCAGGTCCATATGGTATGACATAATGGAGATGGGCTGAGTGCCCGGAGCCAAATCAATACAGAAGTCAATATCCCTGTCGGGTGGCATCCCCAGCAGGTCTGCAGGAAACACCTCTAGGAACTCACGAAAAACTAGTACTAAATTCATGGAAGGAACCTCCGTACTAGAATCACAAACATAAGCCAAATAAGCTAGACACCCCTTACCGACCATACACCGAGCCTTCTCATAAGAGATAACCCTACTGGTAGAATGGCCAGAAATCCCTCTCCACTCTAATAGAGGCAACCCTGGCAAGGCTAAGGTCACTGTATTGGCATGACAATCCAATATAGCATGATAAGGTGACAACCAATCCATACCTAAAATGACACCAAAATCAACCATATCGAGAAGTAGGAGATCCACATTAGTCTTAAGACTCCAAATAGTAACCAAACACGAATGATCTACAATAATAGCATCTCCCACATGTGTGGACATATACACAAGTGCACTTAAAGAATCACAAGGTACAACCAAATATGAAGCAAAATAGGATGACACGTAGAAATAAGTACAACCTGGATCAAATAGAATTGAAGCATCCCTATGTCAAACTGAAACAGTACCTGTGATAACAACGTCAGATGACTCAGCCTCAGGCCTAGCTGGGAAAGCATACCATCGGGGCTGGGCCACACCACTCTGAACTACATCTCTGGGATGGCCTCTAGCTGGCTGACCTCCACCTCTAACGACTAGACCTCCACCTTTAAAAGTCTAACCTCTACCTCTGGCTGCCTGACCCCTACCTCTGGATGGCTGAGCAGGCGGTGTAGCAAGTGGTGCCGAGACCATGGCATGAGAACCCTGATGCTGTGAGCTGCTCGGTGCTCGAGGGCAAAACCTAGCAATATGCCTCGGGTTACCACAAGTATAACATGACCTCGACTGTTGTGATTACTCTCTTTGAAACTGGCCCTGCTGACCTGAGTAACCACCCTAAAAACTCTGGAGCGGAGGTACACTAATAGGAGCTGGTGGTGCACTGTAGGCTAGCTGATCGGAATAAGGCATATGAGGGACACGACTACCTAAAGCACCATGGGATGCCTGGAGTGCTGAATGAAACAGCCTTGGAGGATGGCCTCTACCAAAAGTACCCCTGCCTCCAGACAAGGCACCACTAAACGCACCAGAATGATGAGGCCTCTTGTCAGACCCCTAACCTCCACCATGTGCAAGAACCATCTCGATTCGCCATGTGATATTGGCAGCCGTCTGAAAAGAAATCTCACTCCCGATCTCCTTAGCCATCTGCAACTTGATAGGATGAGAAAGTCCCTCAATAAACCTCCTCACCCTCTATCCCTTGGTAGGAAATAGAAGAATATCATGACGGGAAAGACCCACAAAACGGGTCTCATACTGAGTAATAGTCATACTGCCCTATTAGAGGCACTTAAACTACCGACGATACTCCTCCCTCAATGTGCTAGGGAGTAAGTTCTCTAGAAAGAGCTGGAGATTTGGTCCTATGTAAGAGCAGGTGACCCAGCTGGTCTGGTCAAGACATAATCCTTCCACCATTTCTTGGCGGAACTCGTCATCTGAAATGCAGTAAAATAAACCCCATTGGTCTCTACTATACGGATGTTCCGTAGCACCTCATGACAACTATCAAAATAATCATGTGGGTCCTCTGAAGGTGCACCACTGAAGTGAACTGGAAAGCGCTTAGTAAACTTGTCCAATCTCCATAAATCCTCAAAAGACATAGCGGGTCCATCAACGGTCAGTGCCGTAACAACTGGCTGGACTACCCTCAACGGGGCTACTGGAGTCTGGTACTGTGGAGCTATCTGCTCCGGAGTGTGAGTAGCGGGGCTCTGTGCTCCTCCCCCAACCTGAGAGACAGCTGGTTCCATAGGAAATGTACCAGCCTGGGCCACACTCTCCATAAGGCCTACCAAACGAACCAAAGCATGTTGAAGCACTAGGGTGGCGATGAACCCCTTAGGGACCTGAGCTGGTCCAACAGGCACAGTCTGGACTAGAACCTCCTCATCAAAATCCACCTAGGTATCCACTGTTGGTTCTACTACTCGAGCTTTAGGCGGAGCTCTGCTCCTACCTCGGCCTCGACATCAACCCCTCATAGGAGCTGCCATTGGGGGCTCCGACTACTGTCTAGCTGAAGAATGATAGAATAAAGTCACACGACAAAGAAGAATAGAAGTGAAATTTTTCCTAAACTTCATAGCCACTGGAAGATAAGTATATACATCTCCGTACCAATCCTCCAGACTCTACTAAGAATGCTCGGGACTTTTGAGACCTAGGCAACTTACTACTCTGATATCAACTTGTCACGACCCGGAATTCCCACCTTCGGGAACATGATGGCCCCTAATATTTCACTTGCTAGGCAAGACAATGTTAGAGAACCTTAAGTCAATGTAATGACCCGACCGGTCGTTTTGTGCTATCGGACCCTGTTCCCCTAAATGAAACTTTCCATAATGGCTTTTTATGATTTATGACTCGCGGGGACTAGTGGTCCAGGATTCGAAGGTGTTTAGAGTGCTATAGGAACAATTGGTTCCTTAAGGTTGGCCTTTAAGGCCAAGTTTGACTTTGGTCAACATTTTGGGTAGACAACCTCAGAATCGAGTTTTGTCATTTTCGCTAGCTTTGTGTGATGACTTTGGACCTGGGTGTATGTTCGGAAAGGGTTTCTGATGACCCGGGGGAATTTCGACGCCCAATATTGAAATAAGAAGTTCCTTATGTTCCTATTTTGGTTTGGGATATGTTTTTTAGTTATCCAGGTCCGAACGGAATTTCGAGACTGGGAATAGTTCAATTATGTTAATTATGACATGCCTGCAAAATTTGGTGTCATTTCGAGTTGTATAGGTCGGTTCGGCGCGTTGTTAGCGAAGTCTAGAAAACTTAAAGTTCTTAAGTTTGGTTCTTGGGGTTTTGAGGTGTGATTTTTAGTTTTAGCGTTATATTGGGTGTTCCGAAGGCTGGAGCGAGTCCGTATTACGATTTGGGATTTGTTGGTATATTTGGACAGGGGCTTGGGTCGGCCCAGGTGCCTCCCAGACACCACACGAGGCCAAAAACCAGCTGAAACAGCTGTTGGTGCACCTGTTCTGGTGTGACGGCAGATGCGGTTGACCAGTCACAGGTGCAAGACCACTCCTGCGGTCCCAGCCTCGCAGGTGCGACCCCCAGTAGTCTGGCCAATTCACGCAGGTGTAGACAAAGTTTCGCAGGAGCGGAGCCGCAGGTGCGGGCCCAGGCTCCCCAGTCCATTTCCGCAGGTGCGAGCCTTTGCTCATAGGTGTGAGACTGCATGTGCGGTCCTCGAGCAGCAGGTGCGAAAACACTGTCCAAACAGTATGTTTTTATACACGGGTCTTAACATATTTTTCTCATATTCTTTTTCTTCCTTGGGGCGATTTCCACCATTGTTGAGGGGAAAATGACCTGGTCTTTAAGGTAAGTAAAATCTACTCCAACATTAGCTTCACGCATGGATTTCTAGCTTAACTAACTATCTAAATTAGTGAAAAATCAAGAATTGGGTAGTAACCTAGAGCTTGCCGTAATATGAGAATTTACCCGCGAATTTGCTAATGAAATCAAATAAGAATCGTATATTATTGATCCTTAGGCTTTGGGTGAGTGTTCCCTTCGAGAATTATTGGAATCCCAGCGTACAGGCCTGGGGTTGGATTTTGAAAATTCTTCAAGAATGTTGAATTATTGAATAAATAGGATAATTTTCCTACTTTGAGCATGCATTGATGTCATTGTACCATATTTGGCTAGTTGCGAGTCCTCGGGTGTAGAGTTCGGAGTTCGGATGAATCCTTGGTCCGATGGGTAGATTCGACACAATGTGAGTCTCCTTTCTAACCTTGTCAGAGGGAATTGGCCCCATATGTGTTATATATGATGTGTGTAATTGTTTTTGGCGCTACGTGCGTACATCGTGACAAGATTTCGTACCTAGCGATTATTATATCATGTCGGGTAGTTTTAGGACTCACGAGCATGCCATTACGTGCCTTATGTCTATCTTTAGCCAAACTTTGAGTTGTTTATCATCTTTGAACCAGTATGCTTATTATCTTTGAACTACTATGCAAATGGTAGAGAGTTGCCTCTGAATTTCCGATGAATAAATCCTTGTTACAAGTATAGCCTCTACTAAGCTTATTGATAAATCTGATATATATATATATATATATATATATGCTAATACTATAAAAGAGTCAGCACTCGAGTCGTAGGTATGATTCGCGATCGAGGGAAGCTTTATCTTAATTATATATAAGAGTCAGCACTCGAGTATTATGTATGATTCGCGATCGAGGGGAGCTTTATGGTAATTATATATAAGATTCAGCACTCGAGTCGCATGTATGATTCGCGATCGAGGGGAGCTTTATGGTAATTATATATATGAGTCAGCACTCGAGTCACATGTATGATTCGCGATCGAGGGGAGCTTAATGTTAATTATACATAAGTGTGTCAGCACTCCAATCGCAGGTAAGATTCGTGATCGAGGGAAGCTTTATGGTAATTGTATATAAATATGTCAGCACCCGATTCGCAGTTATGATTCACGAGCGGGGGAAGCTTTACGTTCATTCAGTGACTAGATATTTCCTTATGACTCCGGTCGATTATCTTACCTTTGTGTGCGCTTGGGCTATTGGGTACTGTTAGCATTGATATTAACTTCACATATATTTGGGGGAAAAAGGAAAGTGTACATTGTTGCTTATTTTCAGTAGTTTTTTCTGGTCTTCTGTATTTGATAGGTATCTGTTGCTTACTATCTCACATGTCTACTGCATTCCGTATATCCTGTTTTACATTATAACTGTTGGACCTTAGTGAGTTTTATGTCAACCTATCATCACTGCCTCTTCGAGGTTAGGCGGGATACTCACTTGGTACATATATATTTATGTACTCATGTTGCACTTCTGCACTTAATTGTACATGTCCTGAGGCTGTTGTTTCTGGTTATCCGACCGGAGCTTGACTTATCTTCTGGACCGGACTCCACGGTGAGCTGCACTCCCCTGACGCTTCTCAGCTGTTCTATGGAATTATCTTTTTTGTTTATTTCTATCTATTCCTCTCAAACAACAGTACATTTTTGTATTATCTTTTGTATATTCTACTAGTTCGCATGTTGACTTGTGACACTAGTTCCTCGTATGCACATAGTAGACTCTTATTTTGGGACTGTATATATATTGGATCATGATCATTTTGGCTGTATGTATTTAAATTGGTAATGTTTCCGCTTTTATTTAAATGAGATAAGTTTAAAACTTTGGGAAATATGTGGGATTGGTATGTTAATAAGGAAAATCGAGTAAACAATTGTTGGCTTGCCTGACTTCGGGGTTGGGAACCATCACGACCCGTGTGGGATTTTGGGTCATGACAACATGGTATCAGAGCACTAGGTTCACTTTAGTCTTATGAGTCATGGGCAAACCCAATAGAGTCTTGCGGATCGGTACAGAGATGTCTGTACTTATCTTCAGGAGGCTAGGGTATTAGGAAACCTCTATTTGTTCTCATTTATCGTGCAGTCAATGATTTCCTAAATTCATTCTTCTATTCTCTCATAGATGGTGAGGACGCGTGCATCTGATGTTCCCGACCCAGAAGGGGCCACTACCCCCACTGTCCGAGGTCGGGGAGGGCACAGGCTAGTAGTAGGGGAAGAGGGCGTCCCAGAGCTATTCCGGTCCTGCCACTAGAGGACCATATTATCGAGGAGCAGGATGAGGTGCCTCCAGCAGATCCTACACCCGTAGACTTTATGACGGCGCCAAGCTTCCAGGCAGTTATGGGCCGTATGATGAGATTTATGGATACTATGTCCCAGGCTGGTTTATTTCCAGCAGATCCTGCCACTTCTCAGGCGGGAGGGGGAGCCCAGACCCCTAATGCCTAGGCCGCAGGACCGACAATAGCAGTACATCACACCCTGGGTACACTGCCCATGGGTGGTACCCAGCCTGTAGTCACAGCTCCGGAGCCCAGACCAGCTGTGGATGTCAATCAACAGAAGATGTTAGACAGATGGACCCGATTGCGCCCTCCAGTCTTTGGGGGTGAGCGAGGTTAGGATGCCCATGACTTCATAGATAGGTGCAGGGATAGACTACACAACATGGGGATCCTAGCATCCCATGGAGTGGATTTCACTACATTCAAGTTAGAGGGCAGAGCTCGCAGGTGGTGGCAGTCTTATATTCTCAGCAAGCCAGCAGATTCTCCTACTGTGACTTGGGAGTAGTTCACACAGATGTTCTTGGATAGATATATTCCACCCTCTAAGAGGGAAGAGATGTAGGGTCAGTTTGAGCGGTTAGAGCAGGGGCAGATGTCTGTGACAGATCATGAGGCCAGATTTTCAGAGCTGTCACACCATGCTCTTATGATACTACCCACTGATGTTGAGAGAGTGCGGAGGTTTATAGCAGGGTTGCATCCAGGTATTAGATCCACCATGGCTCGAGAGGTGGAGATGGGTACTCTTTATCAGCTCGTAGTAGAGATTGCTCGCAGGATCGAGGGTTATCGGTTGAGAAGCAGGGAGCAGGGTCAGCAGGATAAGAGTGATAGGTTCTCAGGCGATTTCAGGGATGCCCCAGCTAGGAGTAGAGGTCACTTTAGGGGTGGTCATCCCACCAGGCCTTCTTATTCAGCACCTTCGCCACCTCCCCGAGGTTTCCCAGTTAGGCCCCAGTTCAGTGCCATGCCAGAGCGCTCCTATTGTCCTCCAGCTATTCAGAGTTCTCCTAGTGGTTACTCCAGTCGCCAGAAATCCTCCAGTTCCTATTTCAGTTCTATGCCTGAGGGTTCACATCGCCCTCCGGCCATTCAGGATTCTTCTTCTTCGAGACAGCAGGATATGTCACTTGTGAGATGTTATGAGTGCGGGAATCAGGGCTATGTGAAAAGGGCTTGTCCCCGGTTTCAGGCCAAGGCAGTGCAGCAGGGTTATCAGCCTATGAGTTTAGCACCATCAGTCCGGCCGCCTAGAGGTGGAGGACAGGTCGGCAGGGGTCGTCCTAGAGGAGGAGGCCAGTCATGGGGAGGTCAGGTAGCTCCTGTTCACTCCGATGGGGCTAGTCTTCAGGTGCTCCAGTTAGGTTCTATGCTATTCCGGCCAGATCAGATGCAGTGGCCTCAGATGTTGTGATCACATGTATTATCTCAGTATGTGGTAGAGAGGCTTTAGTATTATTTGATCCAGGATCCACTTATTCATATGTTTCAGCCCTATTTGCTCCTTTTTTGGATGTTTCTCGTGAGTCCTTGGGATCTCCTATATATGTGTCCACTCCTGAAGGTGACTCTGTGGTGGTAGACCGGGTGTATCGCTCCTGTGTGATCACCTTCTGTTGGTTCGAGACCAGAGCTGAAATTTTATTACTCGACATGGTTGATTTTGAGGTCATTATAGGCATGGATTGGCTATCTCCTTATCATGCCGTGCTTGATTGCCATGCCAAGACAGTTACTTTAGCCATGCCCGAGTCACCTAGGCTGGAGTGGAGGGGTTCTTCAGTTAGCGTAGCCAGCCAGGTTATTTCATTTTTGAAGGCTCAACATATGGTCGAGAAGGGTTGTCTAGCCTATTTTTCTTACGTGCGGGGCACTACCGCGGAGTCTCTTACGATTGATTCAGTGCCAATGATTCGAGAGTTTGCAGATGTTTTTCCTTCGAATCTTTCGGGAATGCCCCTGGACCGTGATATTGATTTCTGCATTGATTTAGCTCCAGACACCCAGCCTATATCTATTCCTCCGTACCGTATGGCACCAAAGGAGTTAAAGAAGTTGAAGGAGCAGCTTGAGGAGGTTTTAGCTAAGGGCTTCATCAGACCGAGTGTATTGTCGTGGGATGCCCCCATTTTATTTGTGAAGAAGAAGGATGAGTCTATGCGTGTGTGTATTGATTACCGCCGGTTGAACAAGGTTACCATCAAGAACAAGTACCCCTTGCCGCGCATTGATGATTTGTTTGACCAGTTGCAGGGTGCTCGTGTGTTTTCTAAGATTGATTTGCGATCGGGGTATCATCTGTTGAGGATTCGGGCTTCAGATATTTCGAAGACTGCTTTTCGTACGAGATATGGCCATTATGAGTTCTTAGTGATGTCCTTTGGCTTAACTAATGCCCCAACGTCATTCATGGACTGGATGAATAGGGTGTTCAAGCCGATATTGATTCCTTCGTCATTGTCTTCATTGATGACATTTTGATTTACTCCCGTAGCCTGGGGAAGCACGAGCAGCATTTGAGAGTTTTGCTCCAAACTTTGCGAGAATAGAAGCTATATGCTAAGTTCTCCAAGTGTGAGTTTTGGTTGGATTCCATGGCATTTTTGGGGCAAGTGATATCCAGAGAGGGTATCAAGGTTGATCCTCAGAAGATCGAGGCAGTTCAGAGTTGGTCGCGTCCTACTTCAGCTACATAGATCAGGAGCTTTTTGGGCCTAGCAGGCTACTATCGTCGATTTGTGAAGGGTTTCTCTTCCATTGCAACTCCATTGAATAGATTGACTCGGAAGAATGCCCCATTTTGATGGTCTGACAAGTGTTAGGCGAGCTTTCAGAATCTCAAGACGACATTGACCTCAACACCAGTTCTAGTATTGCCTTCCGATTCTGGGATGTACACAGTATATTGTGACGTTTCTCGCATTGGCTTGGGGTATGTATTGATGCAGGAGGGGGGAGTTATTGCTTATGCTTCACGCCAGATGAAGGTTCACAAGAATAATTACCCTATGCACGATTTAGAGTTGGCGGTGATTGTTCATCCTCTTAAGATTTGGAGGCACTACTTGTATGAGTGTCCTGTGAGGTTTATACAAACCACCGTAGCTTGCAACACTTGTTAAAGTAGAAGGATATTAATTTGAGACAACACAGATGGCTTGAGTTGTTGAAGGATTATGATATCACCATTCTTTATCGCCCGGGGAAGGCAAATGTGATAGCAGATGCTTTGAGCAGAAAGACTGAGAGTATGGGTAGCTTGACTTACATTGCAGCAGAGGAGAGACCTCTTGTCTTGGACATTCAGTCCTTGGCCAATCACCTAGTGAGGTTAGACCTTTGAGGGCCTCGTCGAGTTTTAGCACATGTGGTTACTCAGTCTTCGTTATTAGGAGAGATTAAGGCCCGACAATTCTATGATCCGTGCTTAGCAGAGCTTCGGGAGAAAATGGTTCAGGGTAGGACCAAGGAGGCTACTATTGGATAAGATGGTGTTCTGAGACTTCAGAGCCGCTTATGTGTTCCTAATATTGATGGCCTGTGGGAGAGGATTCTAGAAGAGGCACACGGTTCTCGGTATTCTATTCATCCTGGTGCTACGAAGATGTATCGTGACTTGAAGCAGCATTTCTGGTGGAGGCAGATGAAGAAGGATATTTTGGGGTATGTGACTAGGTGTCTGAATTGCCAGCAGGTGAAGTATGAGCACTAGAGGCCAGGAGGCCTACTTCAGCAGATGCCCATTCCTGAGTGGAAGTGGGAGCGAATTGCTATGGACTTCGTGGTTGGGTTGCCTCGGACTTTGCGGAAGGTGGACGCGGTTTGGGTCATTGTGGATAAATTGAACAAATTGGCACATTTCATTCCAATAGCTACTACTTATACATCTGAGAGGTTGGCCCAGGTCTACATTCGGGAGATAGTCCGATTGCATGGTGTGCCGGTTATATCAGGTCGAGGTCCTCAGTTTACCTCACACTTCTGGAGAGCATTGCATAGTGAGATGGGCACCTAGATAAACCTCAGCACAATATTTCATCCTCAAACTGATGGTCAGTCGGAGCATATAGTTCAGATATTGTAGGACTTGCTCAGTGCATGTGTGATTGATTTCGGAGGTCAGTGGGACCAGCTCTTGGCTTTTGCCGAGTTTGCATACAATAATAGTTACCAGTCCAGCATTGATATGGCACCATTTGAGGCTTTTTATGGTCGGCGATGTCGTTCTCCTATCAGGTGGTTTGGGCCTGGCAAGGCTAAGTTATATGGCACCGACTTGGTGAGGGATGCCTTGGAGAAAGTGAATTTGATTCAGGAGAGGCTCCGTACAGCACAGTCTAGACAGAAGAGTTACGCAGATCAGAGGGCGCGTGATGTATCATTTATGGAGGGAGATAGGGTCATGTTTAAAGTCTCGCCTATGAAGGGTATTATGAGGTTTGGAAAGAAGGGCAAGCTGGGCCCGAGGTTTATAGGTCCATTCGAGGTGTTGAGGCTAGTTGGGGAGGTTGCTTATGAGCTGGTCTTGCCTCCCAGTTTATCAGGAGTTCACCTAGTTTTTCATGTATCCATGCTCCAGAGGTACCACACAGACTTCTCTCATGTGGTTGATTTCAGCACTATCCAGTTGGATTAGAGGTTGGGCTACGAGGAGGAGCCAGTTGCTATTATTGATAGGCAGGATCGCCAGTTGAGGTCCAAGAGAGTTTCTGCCGTGAATGTGCAGTGGAAGGGCCATCCAATTGAGGAGGCAACCTGGGAGTCCGAAGAGGACATGCAAGGCAGATGTCCACACATATTCAGCATTTCGGGTATGATTCTAGACCCGTTCGAGGACGAACATTTGTTTAAGAGGTGGAGAATATAATGACCCGACCGGTCGTTTTGCATTATTGGACCCTATTCCCCTAAATGAAACTTCCCACAACGGCTTTTTATGATTTATGATTGGCAGGACTGGTGGTCCGGGATTCAGAGGTGTTTAGAGTGCAATAGCAACAATTGGTTCCTTAAGGTTGGCCTTTAAGGCCAAGTTTGACTTCAGTCGACATTTTCGGTAAACGACCTCGGAATCGAGTTTCATCGGTTCCGGTAGCTTTGTGTGATGATTCTGGACCTGAGCGTATGTTCGTAAAGGGTTTCTGATGACCCGGGGGCATTTCAGCGCCCAATATTGAAATAAGAAGTTCCTTATGTTCCTATTTTGGTTTGGGATGTGTTTTTGTGTTATCTAGGTCCGAACGGAATTCTGAGATCGGGAATAGTTCTGTTATGTTATCTATGACTTGCCTGCAAAATTTGGTGTCATTCCGAGTTGTATAGGTTGGTTCAGCGCGTTGTTAGCGAAGTCTAGAAAACTTAAAGTTCCTAAGTTTGGTTCTTGGGGTTTTGAGTTTTAGCGTTGTTTTGGGTGTTCTGAAGGCTCGAGCGAGTCCGTATTACGATTTGGGACTTGTTTGCATATTTGGACAGGGGCTCGGGTGGGCCTAGGTGCCTCTCGGACACCACACCAGGCCAAAAACTAGCTGAAACAGCTGCTGGTGCACCTGTTCTAGTGTGACCGCAGGTACGGTTGACCAGTCGCAGGTGCGGGACCGCACGCAGTTGCGACCCTAGTGGTCTGGCCAATTCACGCAGGTGCGACCCCAGTGGTCTGGCCAATTCACGCAGGTGCAGACAAAGTTCCACAGGAGCGGAGCCGCAGGTGCGGTCTCCACTCCACATGTGCGGGGACAGGCTCCCCAGTCCATTTCCGCAGATGCGGTCCTCGAGCTGCAGGTGCGAAAACACTGTCCAGACAGTGTGTTTTTATACACGGGTCTTAACACATTTTTCTCATCCTCTTCTTCTTCTTCTTCCTT
This sequence comes from Nicotiana paniculata, assembly GCA_005239505.1. Lineage (NCBI taxonomy): Eukaryota > Viridiplantae > Streptophyta > Magnoliopsida > Solanales > Solanaceae > Nicotiana > Nicotiana paniculata. The sequence goes on from ML337533.1 coordinate 23,985, forward strand.
AGGGCGATTTCCACCATTGTTGAGGGGAAAACGACCTGGTCATTTAAGGTAAGTAAAATCTACTCCAATATTAGCTTCATGCATGGGTTTCTAGCTTAACTAACTACCTAAATTAGTGAAAAATAAAGAATTGGGTAGTAACCTAGAGCTTGCGATAATTTGAGAATTTACCCGCGAATTTGCTAATGAAATCAAATAAGAATCGTATATTAATGATCCTTAAGCTTTGGGTGAGTGTTCCCTTCGAGAATTATTGGAATCCCAGCATGCAGACCCGGGGTTGGATTTTGGAAATTCTTCAAGAATGTTGAATTATTGAATAAAAAGGATAATTTCCCTACTTTGAGCATGCATTGATGTCATTGTAATGTATTTGGTTAGTTGCGAGTCCTCGGGTGTAAAGTTCGGAGTTCGGGCGCATCTTTGGTCTGACGGGTAGATTCGACACGGGGTGAGTCTCCTTTCTAACCTTGTAAGAGGGAATTGTCCCCATAGATGTTATATATGTTGTGTGTAATTGTTTTGGGGGCTACGTGCGTACAACGTGACGAGAGTCCGTAAGTCGCGACTATTATATCATGTCGGGTAGTTTTAGGACTCACGAGCATGCCGGTACGTGCCTTATGTGTATCTTTAGCCAAACTTTGAGTTTTTTATCATCTTTTAGCCAGTATGCTTATTATCTTTGAACTAGTATGCAAATGGTAGAGACTTGCCTCTGAATTTCTTGTGAATAAATCCTTGTTACAAGTATAGCCTCTACTAAGCTTATTGATATATATATATATATATATATATATATATATATATCAGAGTCAGCACTCGAGTCGCAGGTATGATTCGCGATCGAGGGAAGCTTTATGTTAATTATATATAAGAGTCAGCACTCGAGTTTTAGGTTTGATTCGCGATCGAGGGGAACTTTATGATAATTATATATATGGGTCAGCACTCGAGTCGCATGTATGATTCGCGATCGAGGGGAGCTTTATGGTAATTATACATAAGTGTGTCAGCACTCAAGTTGCAGTTAAGATTCCTGATCGAGGGAAGCTTTATGGTAATTGTATATAAATGTGTCAGCACCCAAGTTGCAGGCATAATTCACGAGCGGGGGAAGCTTTATGTCCATTCAGTGTCTAGATATTTCCTTATGACTCCGGCCGGTTGTCTTACATTTGTGTGCGCTTGGGCTATTGGGTACTGTTTCCATTGATATTGACTTGACAAATATTTGGGGGGAAAAGGAAAATGTACATTGCTGCTTATTTTCAGTAGTTTTTCCTGGTCTTCTATATTTGATAGGTATCTGCTACTTACTTTCACACATGTCTACTACATTCCGTATATCCTGTTTTACATTATTACTGTTGGACCTTAGTGAGTGCCATGTCGACCTCTCTTCACTACCTCTTCGAGGTTAGGCGTGATACTCATTGGGTACATATATATTTATGTACTCATGCTGCACTTATGTACTTCATTGTACAGGTCCCGAGGCTAGTGTTTCTGGTTATCCGACCAGAGCTTGACTTATCTTCTGTACCAGACTCCACGGTGAGCTGCACCCCCCTGACGTTTCTCAGATGTGCTATGGAGTTATCTTTTTTGTTTATTTCTGTCTATTCCTCTCAGACAGCAGTACATTTTTGTATCATCTTTTGTATATTCTACTAGTTCGACTGTTGACTTGTGACACTAGTTCCTGGCACGCACATAGTAGACTCTTATTTTAGGACTGTATATATATTGGATCACGATCATTTTGGCTGTATGTATTTAAATTGTTAAATGTTTCCGCTTTTATTTAAATGAGCTAAGTTTAAAACTTTGGGAAATATGTGGGGTTGGTATGTTAATAAGGAAAATCGCACTAGTAAACAACAGTTGGCTTGCCTGACTCCAGTGTTGGGGGCCATTACGACCCGTGTGGGATTTTTGGTCATGACAGTCAATCTTAGCCAATTTCAATAACATAATCAATTAAACCAAATAAGCTAAATATGAAATGTGGAATAATATAAATTCCCATAATATCTACTACAATTCGGATCTGGAGTCACAACTCATGAGTCTCTAAGATTTTCTACAAATAGAGTCTGAAATAAATACAATTGTTGTGAATGAAAAGAAAAAGTAAAATAGGCCAATAAAAAGGGGAACATAAAGTCTACAGACGAGAACAAATCTACCTCAGGCCTCTAATAAACAAGTCCAAGCTATTGCGCCTCACAGACAGCTAAGGCCGGTACCAAAATCTGCAAAAGAAGTGCAGAGTGTAGTATGAATACAACCGACACAATGTACTCATAAGTGTCGAGCTTAACTCGACGAAGTAGTAACGAGGCTATGACAAGACACTGACATAATAAACCTATGCAGATAACAGTATATCTACAAGATAACAACAGACAAAATCTAATCATGTACCATTAGGAGGGGGACATGCTAAAGGGGATACAAGATGCGAGAGATACAACAAAAATGATAAACAGAACAATCAATATGCCTTTAACTAGTAAGAAAAATTAAGCACAATGAAGAAAGCTGCACGACATCACCCTTCGTGCTTTTACTCTCAACCTCACAATGAAACAAGAACACTGCACGGCATCACCCTTTGTGATTTTACTCTCACTCTCTGTATAAATCAATAGATACGGCACGATATCACCCTTCATGCATTAACTCTCATAACATGGAACGACATCACCCTTCGTGCATTAACACTCACAATATGGCACGACATCACCCTTCTTGCTTTAACGCTCACATACGGCACGACATCTCTCTTCGTACATTAAAACTCTCCCTTACCATATAACAAGGAACATAAATAAAAGGGAGATAGAATAAATAAGAACAAGCCTTATATCAACAATGTTTCAACAATACCATCCTTAACTTCAGGAAAACAATACCCAAATATCTCAAATAGTTAGTACATGCGTGAAAAACGAACAATTTAATAATTAACTAGACTAAGCAGGGATATCATGATCAAAGAAGGAAATAAATTGCAAGAAAACCAGTTCCGCTGCATGTTTTGACCCAAAAACATCTCATAAGTACTCATCACCTCACATATACATTGTATCAAACATCTAAACATGAAGCAAATAGACAAACAGGTCCTAATCCCTCAAGTCAAAGTTAACTACGACGCTTACCTTGCTCCAAGGACAAATTCAAAGCTCTACCAGGGATTTTCATCTAGAATCTGCCTCAAAATCACTCGTATCCAACCACAACTGACTCGATAATATCAAACATTGCTAAACGAATCAATTACAATGCACAATTTTAGAATTTCCAAAATTTTCCCCCAAAAGGCATTCCCGGGCCCGCTTGGTAAAAACCCAAGGTTCGGACCAAAATCCATTTACTCATTCACCCTCGAGTCCAATTATATAATTTGTTTTTACATCCGACCTCAATTTGGGGTCTAAATTCTAATTTTACAAAAATCCCTACATCTACCCCAACCCCCTATTTCCACCATGAAAACACTAGAATTTATGTTGAAAACTTATGAATGTAATGGGTAATTGAAAGAAAGTAGGTTAGGATCACTTACCAACAAATTGGGAAAAAAACACTTGGGAAAATCGCCTCTAGGGGTTTCTAGTTTTGAAATTTTGAAAGAATGGAAAAAATCCCGAGTTGGTTCTGTATTAACAGTGGGCGTCAGGTATTCATCGCGTTCGCATGAAACCTGAAGCGTTCACAAAGAGAAAAGCCTCACTAGCTTATGCGTTCGCGAGGGGTTGCACGCATTCGTGATGGTCTGTCCCCCCTGGCCATCGCGTTCGCGAGACTGGGCTCGCGTTCGCATAGAACAAACCCCTGCTTTTCCTTCCCCCACCTCAATACACTACGCGTTCGCGTGTGACTGGCTGTGTTAGCGTAGAGCAGACCCCTCAATGCTACACATTCGCGATCATTGCCTCACATTCGTGTAGAAGAAAACCCCACCCAACCCAGTTCACACTTCACGATCGCGAAGAAGGAAACCATATGACAACTGAATTGGGGAAAACACCAGATTTTCTAACTCTAAAAACTTCCGTAGGCTATTCGAAACTCACCCGAGACCTCAGGGCTCCAAACCAAGTATGCACACAAGTACAAACACCTCATACGAACTTGTTCGCATGGTCGAAACACCAAAATAACGCCTAGAACTACGAATCGGATACCAAAATTAAAAGAAATTTTCAAGAAACTTTAAAACTTCTATTTTCACAATCGGACGTCGAATCCTGTCAAACCAACTCCATTTCTCACAAAATTTGATAAGAAGGACATAAATATATTAATGGACCTGTAATGGGCTCTAAAACCAAAATACGGATATGATATCAGAAAAATCAAATATTGGTGAACTCTTTAAAATCGTTAAGCCTTTAAACTTTCAATTTTTAACAAAAATCAATAACTCGAGCTAGGGACCTCCGAATTCGATTCTGGACATACACCCAGGTCCCAAATCACGATACAGACCCATCGAGACAGTTAAAACACGGATCCTGGTCTGTTTGCTCAAAATGTTGACTGAAGTCAACTCAGATGTATTCTTAAGGCAAAATTTCATATTTTATCAGTTTTAACATAAAAGTCTTCTGAAAAATAACTCAGACCGCGCATGCAAATTAAAGAAGGATTAAAAAAGCTACTAGAGGCTTTGAAATACGGAATTAGGTTCTAAAACTCTAGATGACCTATTGGGTCATCACAATCTAGGGTTTTGAATTTGGGGATTTTTAATCTCAAAGATGAAACGGGACAAGATTCAGTGAAAATCATGGATAAGGAGGACAAAATAATGATTTTAGGTAGATTTGAGACCTTGCACAAATTTATGCAAGGTTTAGAGATTGACGTAGGAGATGGGAGTTGAGAGAATAGAGAGAGGAATGGGAAAATGGGGAGGCTGAGTCAAGAGACTAATGATTAGGGTTTGGGGAACAGTTGGGTAATCTTTAGGGTTAAGAAGGGTGCGAGTGATATGGGTCATTGGATTATTTGATCTATGACCTTCAATGGTTAAAATTTTAAAATGACACAATATGTAGACTGTTATATTTTTGGATTTGAATGGTTGAGATTAAGTCCGATGGAGTATTAAAATTAAAGGGAAAACAGAGATAAAACGACAGTCGTCGATCTACAGGATGGACGTCTTTAATCCATTGTGCTTCATTTGTGAGTGATGTGGCACAACTTGATTGGGTCGGGGAAGGTGACAAAGATTGCCACAATGGAATAGAGGGAGGGTTTGGACTGGGTCTGATTTTGATTGGGCTTGGGTATTAGGCTGGTTTTAGTTTAAGAAATAGCCAGTTCGCATTTAATTGGGCAATTGCAATTGTAGCCATTTAGTATTTAACCTGTAAAAATTTAATTTAATTAAATTTAAATAATTGCAATAAAATTCTATAAGAATTATAATTATAAAATACACTATTAATTACTATAATTACTTAATTAACTACTAAATATATTATTTTCCTATTTATTACTCTACTTTTGTATTCATTTTAAAATAATGGGCTATTTCACCAAAATTAAGGAATAACTTTGTTGAATTAATTATAAACCTATGTGCTAAATATGAAAATTATTTTTATAGTTTTAAAAATAGTAAATTAGTAAAGGTAATACTTTATAATAATATAATTACTAATAACAAATTAAAACCATAAGTTACTTAGAAAATATGTTTTATTAATTAGAGAATATCTTTAACACATGTATTGAAAATTAATAAGCGTAAAAAAATTAATTTTTAAAAGGAGGGTCAAAACTAGTCATTAACAGTTGCCCCTCTTTGATCGGAGACGATGAAAGAGTTTTCAGGCAAAGAAATCGAATCAAGGCCAATTTTGTCTTGACTGCAAGCATACATTGTAGGAATGGCATATGGATTTAAGGAAGATTATGAGTTGTAAATTAGGGAAGGAGTTAAGGAAATTTCCGGGAGAATTTTGAAGAGTTAGGGCCGACTTCTGGATTTCAATTGCTTACATACCTTGGGCTTAACAAGGAATAGGCCTCATGTAGGTGTGGAGTGATGATTTGGAGAAGGCAATGCTTGCATGAATTATCCAGGATCGTGTTATGATGATACTGTAATGACCCGGCCGGTCGTTCGGTGGGATTTACCCTGTTTCCCCCATTTCAGCTTTATCATATATTGCTTAGCCTGTTTCTGTTGTGTTGGGCCAGTTGGTTAGGGTTCGGAGTAGTCATGGTGAGAATTGAGGCATTTAGTCTCCTAAAGTAGCCTAAAAGTTGAAAAAGCCAAGTGAGAGTTGACTTACTGGTGAACAACCTCAGAATGCAAATTTTATGGATCAGATAGATTCGTTACGTGATTTGGGACTTAGGAGTGTGTTCGGAGTGAAGTTTTGACGTCTGGTGTAGAATTTGGCTTGAATTAGTTTTTGGCGATTTCCGGTCGACAGTGGAAAATAGTCTATCGGAGTCGGAATGGGATTCCGGAAGTTGGAAGAGGTCTGTAATGTCATTTTTGGTATGTGTGCATAATTCCAGGTCAATCGGAGGTGTTTTGGTTGGTTTCGGCGTCGTTGGCGATATTTGGAAGTATCAAAGTTCATAAGCTTCAATTTGATGTAATTTTGGAGTTTTCATGTTGTTTTTGGTGTTTCGAAGGCTCGACTAAGTTCGAATAATGCTATGGGATATGTTGGTATGTTTGGTTGGGGCCTCGAGGGGATCGTGATTGATTTTGGATGGTTGGCGGAGTTTTGAACTTAAGAAAATGCAGCAAATGTCTACTGGTGTAAGTTTTTGGTGTTGGCCGCACCTGCGGATGGGTAGCCGCAGGTGCAAAAGGCCATGCGCAGGTGCAAAGGGAGGCTAGGCAGGAGAAGTCCGCAGGTGCAAAGAGTTGGCCGCACCTGCGAAGCCGCAGGTGCGGAGAAATGGTCGTAGGTGCGAGATTTGTTCTGTTAATGGCATTGCGTAGGTGCGCACCTAGGACTGCAGGTGCGATTAAAGGTCCGCAGGTGCGGAATTGCTTGGCAGAATAGTGTAAAATAAGCCTCCGTGAAGTTTTATTCATTTGACCATTGTTGCATGCGATTAGAGCTCATTTGAAGGCAATTTGAAGAGAGAATTTGTGGGTATTCAGTGGAGGTAAGTTCCCGAGTTATTAAAGTCGATTCTATGCTATTTTGTATGGATTAGGCTTGTAAATTGAAGGATTAAAGTAGAAAAAGGTTGGGAGGTGGAGGATTGGAAAATTCTTTTGGCAAATTGGGTTGGCAAGTGTGGTGATTGTGGTGTTTTTGGTATGTGTAGAATCGTGGGAGGTCGAGGTTTCTAGTGATGTAAAATTTATCGAATTCCGAGACGTGGGCTCGGGGCTTGGGTTTGGCCGAATTTCAAGATTCTTGTATAATTTGATAGTTTTTTATTGGGTTGTGTTCCTTTAGTATATATTGATGATGTTAAAATGGTTTTGGCTAGATTCGGAGCAATCGAGAGCCAATTTGAGGGGCAAGAGCATAGCGGACTAGTGTTGTGGCCCGGTAGAGGTAAGTAATGGTTATAAATCCTGTCCTGAGGATATGAAACCCCACACTTCATATTTCTCACTGATTTTAGAATAGCGCACATGTCGGATGATGAGTGTGTGGCGCGCACTGATTTTTGGATTGGACTTGGTCCTCTCTGCGGCAACTATTGAGTTGCATATTTTACTCAAAACCTTATGTTAAATTATGTTCTAAAGATTGTTGCAATATTTGGGCTATAAGTCGTGTTTGGGGTCTCGTGCCGATCTGTTTAGACCCCTTGGGGGCTTTTTACTTTTGTTTTCCTCACTGTTTATTGATGATTTCACTCAGTCACATTGTGCTTACTGTTTTTGAAACTCAGCCTGATTTACACTACTTTGAGATTTAAAAATGATGTTTTGGGTCGAGTACCCCGTTTTACTGATTTGCCCAAGGGGCTTTTGAGAGGTTCTGCTGAGTGAGGCCGAGGACCTGATTGTGAGGATATGATACGCCACAAGGTGGCTTGATATTAGCACTTCGGTTGAAGGAGCCCCTCCGTAGTCTGCACACAAACCCAGTGAGTGCACCGAGTGCCGAGTGATTGGGAGGCATGAGTGAATATGAGGTATTCCCGAGGGACTGATTATGAGTGATTATGAGGTATGTCCGAGGGGCTGACTGTGAGGCATGCCCGAGGGGCTAATTATGATACATGTTTTTTCCCGAGGGGCTACTTATGATTTTACCACTTTCACTCTGAACTTATGAAATATGTTTAGCCCGAGGGGCCTCTTTATGATTTATTTCATTTTCATACTAAATCTTTCGGTTTGAAGTTGTTGAGAATATACATTTTTCAAAGGATTTTTCTGAAGTTGGTTTTAAGGCATGATGATTTCATATATCTATGTTTATACTGTTTGAAAGAAAGGCTGTGCATATTGTGAATTGATGACATTGATTTTTATGTGTTTTCTTGCAGCTTAGGCTTGATTTATTTTCATTACTACTGAGTTGGCGTACTCACATTACTCCCTGCACCCCTGTGTGCAGATTCAGGTGCAGATACCGAGCATTAGCTATCTATTCCGTGCGGAGCCAGAGTGCGGGATATAGAGGTAGTTGTTCAGCGTCCGCAACATCTCTGTTTCCCTTCTTGTTGTATCTAGCTATTTATTCGGAGGTTTTGTATTATAATAGTATACCTTTTTTGGCTTATCTCTCTTAGATGCTCATGATATGTTGGCTCCGGGTTTTGGGGATGGTTGGACTGTTTATTGTCTTAATGTATTTAGTAATTCTGTATATTTTATGAAATGCTTTAAATGGGTTGGGATTCTTAAAGAAACTGTAAATATGTGATTATTGGCTAGCCTAGTTCCACCATAGGCGCCATCACGGCCGGTTTAGGATTTGGGGTCGTGACAGTTTTGTATCAGAACCTAGGTTACACAGGATTTGACGGTCATGAGCAGGTTTAGTAGAGTTTTGCGGATCGGTACAGAGACGTCTGTACTTATCTTCGAGAGGCTGCCGAACTCATAGGAATCATTTCTATCTTTCTTGAACTCTTTCGTGCTAATCTATTGATTCTTGAAATCTAAACTTACATTTTTTCGATCTCTCACAGATAGTGAGCACACGCAATACCAATCAGGGTGACCAGACACGAGCTAGAACAGCAAGAGGCCGAGGCCACGGTCGAGGCCGTGATAGAGGTAGGGCGCCAGCCCGCGCATTAGCCGGGATAGTACCACAGGATCTCCCTATAGATCAGGATCAAGTTCCCGCTGATGGTGTTCCAGTGGGACAGGCTCAGGCACCGGCACCGGCACCGGCACCGGCAGTGCCTATTGTTATTCCGGGTCTTCAGAGACCCTGTCTCAGATATTGACAGTGTGCACCAGTTTGGCTCAGGAAGTCGCTATGTCTTCTACTGCCACCACAGCTCAGGCCGAGGGAAGCAATCAGACTCCAGTTGCCTAAACAGCTGAGCAGGCTGTAAAGGGTATTCAGCCACCGGGAGCAGCCCCAGCTCAGCCAGTTGCTCCGGTCCAGGATTATGTGGTCCCTGCTACGCCTGAGGACGAGCAGCGCAGGCTGGAGAGGTTCAAGAGAATTCAACCTCCGACTTTCAGCGGTACAGAGGGCGAGGATGCCCAGGGGTTTCTAGATAAGTGCCAGAGGATACTACTTACTGCGGGTATTTTAGAGGCCAGTGGGGTCTCATTTGTTACATTTCAGTTTGCGGGTGATGCCTTTACTTGGTAGGAGTCATTCGAGACGCGTAGGCCGGTTAGTTCAGCACCTCTCACCTGGCAGTAGTTCTCCATGATCTTTTTGGAGAAGTATGTTCCTCAGTCCCACAGAGAGGAGAAGCGCAGACATTTTGAGTAGATGCGCCAGGGAGAGTTATCAGTTACTTAGTACGAGATGAGGTTTTCTAAGTTGGCTAGGCATGCTTGTGAGATTGTCCCTACTGATCGCGAGAGGGTGAGGAGGTTTGTAGATGGTCTTATTTATTGGCTACGGCTATTTATGACTCGGGAGAGAGTATCAGGTGCTTCATTCGAGCAGGTTGTTGACATAGCTCGAGTTATTGAGTCGGTTCGCCGCCAGGAGCGGGATGAGAGGGAGTCCAAGAGGCCTCGTGGTTCGGGCAGTTCTAGTGGTGCTCCCTTCACGGGGAATTTTAAGCAGGGTAGGGGCCGTTCATTCAGACTTCCTCAGTCAGCTCGCCCAACGTATAGTGGTGCATCTTCGGGGCATGGTCCCCGTGGTTCTCAACCACACCATACTTCATTTGGTTCCCTCTCAGCTCAGACTGCAGCTCGAGCACCCCCAGTTCAGAGTTCTCCTATGTCGGAGTCTTCCAGTGTCCGTTCTGGTGCTATGGGTTTCCATCAGTCCCCGCTTCCAACTCCAGGGAGTGGTTTTGAGTGTGAAGAGTTTGGGCACATGTGGAGGCAGTGTCCCTGTCATCCCGGTACTTCTTCTCAGCAGAGGGGCCAGCCCTCGACTTCAGCTCCAGTTACTTCACCACCCGCCCAGGCAGCCAGGAGTGATAGTCAGTTAGCCAGAGGCCGCCCTAGAGGGGGAGGTCGAGCGGGGGGAGGTCAGGCCCGCATGTATGCATTTCCAGCCAGACCAGATGCTATGACCTCAGATGTCGTGATCACAGGTATTGTCTCAATCTGTGGCCAGATGCCTTGGCTTTATTTGACCCTGGTTCTACATATTCCTATGTTTCTTCATACTTTTCCCATTTTCTGGATATGCCCAGTGAGTCTCTAGTCGCCTCTGTTCATGTGTCGACTCTGGTAGGCGATACTGTTGTTGTGGATCGTGTGTATTGGTCGTGCACAATATGTATTAAGGGTCTTGAGACCCAGTGGACCTACTGTTGCTCAGCATGGTCGATTTTGATATGATATTGAGCATGGATTGGTTATCTCCGCGTCTTGTTGTTATTGATTGTCATGATAAGATCGTGACCTTAGCTATGCCAGGGTGTCCGAGGGTTGAGTGGAGAAGTTCTTCTGATTATATGCCTAGCGGGTGATTTCCTACTTGAAGGCTCAGTGCATGGTTGAGAAAGGGTGTTTATCTTATCTGGATTTTGTGAGGGATGTTAGTGGTGACTCCCGCTATTGATTTAGTTCATGTGGTACGTGACTTTCCGGACGTGTTTCTTGCAGACCTGCCAGGCATGCCACTTGAAAGGGATATTGATTTTGGTATTGACTTGGTGTCAGGCACCGAGCCTATTTTTATTCCACCTTATCGTATGACACCAACGGAGCTAAAGAAATTGAAGGAGCAGCTTCAGGAACTCCTAGATAAGGGGTTCATTTGGCCTAGTGTGTCACTTTGTGGTGCACCGGTGTTGTTCGTGAAGAAGAAGAAGGATGGGTCCATGCGTATGTGTATTGATTATCAATAGCTCAACAGAGTTACGGTGAAGAACCGGTATCCCTTGTCATGTATTGATGACTTGTTTGACCAGCTTCAGGGAGCTAGAGTGTTCTCCAAGATTGACTTGAGATCTGGGTATCATCAGTTGAAGATTCGGGATTCTGACATTTTGAAGACTACTTTCAGGACCATATATGGTCATTATGAGTTCCTGATTATGTCATTTGGGCTGACCAATGCCCCAGCTGCGTTCATGCAATTGATGAACAACATGTTTCAGCCTTACCTTGATTCTTTCATCATTGTGTTCATTGATGACATCCTGGTTTATTCTCGTAGCCAGGAAGAGCATGCTCAGCATTTGAGCGTTTTGTTACAGAAGTTGAGGGAGGAGAAGCTTTATGCAAAATTCTCCAAGTGTGATTTTTGGCTTGGTTCAGTAGCTTTCTTGGGGTACATGGTGTCTAGTAAGGGTATTCAGGTTGATCCGAAGAAGATACAGGCGGTGGAGAGTTGGCCCAGACCGTCCTCAGCTACAGAGATTAGGAATTTCCTTAGTTTGGCGGGATTTTACCGTCGCTTTGTGGAGGGATTCTCTTCTATTGCTTCGCCTTTGACCAGATCAACCCAGAAGGGTGCTCCATTCAGATAGTCTGATGAGTGTGAGGAGAGTTTTCAGAAGCTCAACTCGACATTGACCACAGCTCCGGTACTAGTTTTTCCTACTGGTTTGGGTTCTTACACAGTCTATTGTGATGATTTTAGAGTTGGTTTGGGAGCGGTATTGATGCAGGACGGTAGGGTGATGGCCTACGCGTTTAGGTAGTTGAAGGTTCACGAGAAGAATTATCAAGTGCACTATCTTGAGTTAGCTTCCATTGTTCATGCCTTGAGATTTGGCGGCATTATTTGTATGGAGTGCAGTGTGAGATTTGCAGTGATCATCGTACTTTGTAGTATCTGCTGAGGCAGAGGGATCTGAATTTGCACCAGAGGAGGTGGTTGGAGCTTCTCAAGGATTATGACCTCACTATCTTATATCATCCGGGGAAGGCCAATATAGTGGTCGATGCCCTGAGTCGCAGAGCAGAGAGTTTGGGGAGTCTAGCCTACCTTCCATTAGCAGATCGGCCATTAGCCCTTGATGTTCAGGCCTTAGCGGGTCAGTTGGTGAGATTGGATCAATCAAAGCTGCCGCAGGTATTGGCTTGTGTAGCCTCCAGGTCTTCTCTTTACGATCAGATTAGAGCACGCCAGTATGATGATCCAGATTTGCTTGTTCTTCAGGACAGGATCCGTCACGGTGATGCCAGGGATGTGATTATTGGTGATGATGGGGCCATGAGGATGCAGGGCCAGGTTTGCGTACCCAATATAGATGGGCTTCGAGATTTGATTCTAGCTGAGGCCCATAATTCGCAGTATTCCATCCATCCGGGTGCAAATATGTATCAGGATTTGAGGCAGAATTATTGGTGGAGGCGGATGAAGAAGGATATTGTTGAGTTTTTGGCTCGGTGTCTCAACTGTCAGCAGGTCAAGTATGAGCACTAGAGACCAGGTGGATTGCTTCAGAGATTTGATATTCCGGAGTGGAAGTGGGAGGAGATCACCATGGACTTCATAGTTAGACTCCCACAGACTTCGAGGAGGTTTGATGCTATATGGGTTATTGTGGATCAGCTGACCAAGTCCGCGCACTTCATTCCTGTTGGTACTACTTATTCTTCGGAGCGGTTAGCTGAGATTTATATCAGGGAGATTGTTTGATTGCATGGGGTTCCAGTTTCTATCATTTCCGATAGAGGTACTCAGTTCACATCTCAGTTTTGGAGAGCGGTACATAGAGAGTTGGGTACTCAGGTTGAGTTGAGCACATCGTTTCATCCTCAGACCGACGGGCAATCGGAGCATACCATTCAAATTTTAGAGGATATGTTGCGTGCTTGTGTGATTGACTTTGGTGGTTCATGGTTACAGTTTCTGCCACTAGCAGAGTTTGCATATAATAACAGCTATCAGTCGAGTATCCAGATGGCTCCATAAGAGGTTTTATATGGTAGGAGGTGCAGATCTCCGGTTGGTTAGTTTTAGCTGGGCGAGGCTAGGCTATTGGGCACAGACTTGGTTCAGGATGCATTGAGTAAGGCAAAGTTGATTCAGGAGCGGCTTCGCACGGCACAGTTTATGCAGAAGAGTTATGGGGACCGTAAGGTTCGAGATGTGTCTTTCATGGTTGGGGATAAGGTGTTGCTGAAGGTGTCGCCCATGAAGGGTGTTATGAGATTCGGGAAGAGGGGAAAGCTGAGTCCCAAGTTCATTGGGCCATTTGAGGTGCTTTAGAGGGTTGGGGAGGTGTCTTATATGCTCGATATGCCTCTCATTTTATTGAGTATTCATCCGGTGTTCCATGTTTTGATGCTCCAGAAGTATGTTTGTGACCCGTCTCATGTTTTAGACTTTAGCACGGTTCAGCTTGAGGGTGATATGTCATATGAGGTAGAGCCAGTGGCTATTTTGGGTCGACAGATCAGAAATCTGAGGTCTAAGGATATAGTTTCAGTGAAGGTTCAGTGGAGAGGAAAGTGATTCGAGATCGAATCTAGTGAATGAAAGCGCAATGGTTGTGACAACATCGTCACGACCATATGCGCCAATTAATGAATGTGTTTTACTCTATCTCTTAATTATTCCATCTCTTGTTCCATCCTAGCAGCATGTGTTCCGAGTATCATCCTTTTCTCCCAATTGCCCCGGGCTATCAGCCATTACCAAAGTGTGTTCGATTGAGTTATCTGTCGTAAACATCTTCCTTTTCGATCTCAAGTTGTATGGTTGTTCCTCCAATGTTTGGGTCAACACAAGCCAACCTCTTCTTTGGGAAATAATAAGAAAGTAATGCAAGAGAAGAAAATAAAAGAAAAGAAAATATAACATAAGTCAATTTAAGTATTTGCACAAATACGAGCACATAGAGCAGTTAGTTTGCGTATTCAGGTAAGCGTGTTTCCTAATGTGCGAGGGACATCTCTTTGTCGGAGGTGGGCCTAAGTCATGAATATTTGACAAACAATTAGATTTGACACATTCAGATCCAAAGAAAACTTTAATTTTCATTAATAATATTTGGATTGTAAGAGGCAGGAGCATGACTTACAAAAAAATTTTCCAACATTCAAAGATTACATGGGCTCAACAGACTTGACCTTAGGGAAATGAAAGGATTGGGGATAAAAGATACAAGGTAGGAAAAGGGAGAAATCAACCAGCTACTAACAATCATCCCCAAAATCATCTCCTATGTCTTCTTCCTCTTCTGGTTCTTCATGAATTTTCATATATTTTTATCCCTAAATCTAGTACTTTAAAGTGTAAAAATTGAAGTTTTGGGAAAAAAAATTATGAGGGATAATTTTGGGGTTTAAACCTAGATTTGAGGTCCAACTTTTAAAAAAATAACATATTTTGACTCGGGGGAGAATGGGTAAATGAGAATCGATCTTAATTATGGATTTCGTCCATATGGGTCTGGGTTGACTTTTTATTGAGTTTTCTACATATGTCAAGTACAAACCTTTTTGATACTAATGTAGTTTTCTAAATATTATTTTGACTTATTTTAGTATTGATTTGCCAGATTCGTGTGGTTTGGAGCCTTGTGCTAAAGGAAAGGCGATTTTAGAAGGTTTAATTATTTCAAAATGAGCTAAGTGTCTTGGTTAACCTTGATTTGAGGAAATTAGGATGTAACTTTGTCTATATTGCTATGTGTATGTGTTGGGAGCGGCGTATATGCAAGATGACGAGACTATATATGTTTGCTATAGGTTAAGCATGCAGGTAGAACTAACATATTTATATCATGTTGCTTCATTTAGTATTTCCTTCATGCTTTAATTAGAATGTATAACTCCTTGACTATTCCTATTCATGTTAATAGTCGTATTGAGCTTATTATGATATTCGGTAGTAAGACTATTGAAATATTATTTTCGTTATTGGTGCAAAGTGATAACTATTTTTCGTATGGCGTGTTATGTTCGATCGTTATCCTGTATATTTTTTGTGCTTCCCAACTTGCTTAGTACTGATTTACATATTTATGCTTGGTGAGGAATAGTGAACAGCACAGAGGGTGTTTCCCTGTTTGTGAGGAAGAGTTATTATAAATGAAGGTTGCTTTTGTGCTTCTTTACTATATTATTATTACACAAAAGGTCATGATGTGTCACTTTATTATATATCTTATTCCTTGCTTTTACTATACAGACTCAAAGCTTAGCTATGTTATTTCATGGTCATGTTGCTAAATTACTTAGACTTGAATTGTTGTGAAAGGCTTGTTTTGTGTTATTTTGAGGTTATAGTCATTATATTCCTTTGTTACTCCTTTCATTATTCCCCGAATTATATCTTCCTGCAGCTACACTTGTTATTTGACTTATTACCTATTTGCTATATTACTTGCTACTTCTCTTGTTCTTTTAACTAGTATTTATATCCGCGCGTTGTACGAAGAATATTTTGTAGTATCTTGACATTTGGCTTAATCTTATGAATAAAAATAAATTTTGTCCTAAAATTGCTAAGTGACTTTTTATTATGTTGTCGCTTGGTTTAATATGATGTCTTTGCCTATCCTTTTATTATGTATAGATAATATAATATATAGATACCTCCTTTAGTATATATATGTGTGTGTGTGTGTGACGATCCGACAGGTCGTTCTGAGTATCTGTACTTCGCTCAATATTTTGAGGGCTTGTGTATCTTCGTGTTATGTTATGGGACTTGTTGGTATGTTTGGACGTGGTCCCGAGGGACTCGGGTGAGTTTCACATAGGTTTGGGTTGCGTTGCGCTCGTTTTTCTTATGTTTCGACGTCATTTCTTCTAGCATGAATGGTACCACATTAATCAAACAAGCTTCGTTTTCTGTTTTGATTGAAGCATTAGATCCGTATCGTAATTACGGATTCATAGAAAAAGAATCATCGAATTTGGACATCGTATGAGGAATTTATGGTCATTTTACTAAAGATTGCGTTACCATATTTTTTTCAGATTAATTACGAAATTGCCACTGACGGCGTATTTAAAATTTTTGCACTATTTACAAATATTAAAACCTACATATTTCATTCATTATAAGGTCAAATTGAGTGATTCAAAAGCCTAAATTGAATAGAATATCACAAGAAATCTACTGGAGGCATAAAAAGTGAGTTTCGGGAATGTTTGGCATGAGAAACGAGGCAGAATAACTGGCAGAAAAATATATAAGTTAGGGTTTGTTCATTCGATCATATTTTGAGTTGGAGATCTCGGATTTGGGTGATTTTGGAAGTGATTTTCACCATATGAATTGGGGTAAGTGTTCTCTACTCGGATTTGGTTATATTTCATGAATCCATCTTCGTTTTTGGGATCTGATTGATGATTTCAAAGTGAAAATTGGGGTGTTTTGTCTAAAGTTTCATAATATGAATTTTTGAGTTTTGAACATTGATTTGGAGTCAGAATTGCGTGAAACTAGTATGGTTGAACTTATAATTGAATGGGTTGTCGGATTTTGTGAGTTTTATTGGGTTCCGAGGCGTGGGCCCGGCTGTGATTTTTGGCCGGATTTGTGATTTGATTTAGGATTTTATCATTATCATTTGGAATTGTTTTTTGGGCTTTAATTGATGTATTTCAGTTGCTTTTGGCTATTTTTGAGATGTTCGGAGGTCACTACGCACGTGATGGTATTTTTGGAGCATCGCTTGGCTTGCTTGGTATTGTAATTGACTTGTTCGATGTAAGTGTTTTGCCTATCTTTGTTGAGGAAATTTTTCCTCCTAATTGCTATTGTTTGCCATATGCGGGGGTGATACATATATTAGGTGACGAGCATATATGTATGTGACGAGGTTAACCATGCTCGGGGGTAGATTGTGCTATAATTGTGTTTGGTAAAATTTCGTAATTTCCTTAATTCAAGCCTTACCTGTTTTACCGATATTAAGAACGTAGTATAAAATGTTAGTAATCAAGACTTAGCCTCATATCACTTGATCAAATTTGATAGAATTCTGAGAATACATTGATGTGTCTAGTTTGGTTCATCTCTATGCGTAATCACTACTACCTGGCTATGATTGATATTTGAGGTGTTGGATTCTGTACTTGTGTTATTGATAAAGTGTGAAATTTGTGGAAGTACTTGAATTGTACGGCCCTTGAGGGCTTATTGAATCATTGTTGGCTTAGAAATTCAGTGATTGAAATATGTTGATATTATTCGTTTGAACACTCTTCTTGATGTTATTTACACTTCATGCCTTGCCATTTTATTGTTATTCATATGCTTGGTGAGGAAGAGTGTAAAGCATTAAGGGTGATGTCGTTCCATTATTTATATTCATTATCATGTAAGGAAGAGTGTAAAGCATGAAGGGTGATATCGTGCCATTATTTATATTCATTATCATATGAGGAAGAGTGTAAAGGACGAAAGGTGATGATATGCCATATAATATATATTATCATGTGAGAAAAGAGTGTAAAGCATGAGGGGTGATGTCATGGCATTTCATATACATTACCATGCCAGGAAAGAGTGTAAAACACGAAGGGTGATGTCGTGCCAGTTCATTTATATTGTTATGCTTTTAATATTATGAGGTCATGGCACAAATGGTGTTTCCGTGCAGGTGAGGATGAAGGGCATGCATTATGATGTGATATCTGTTTTCCATGTATGCATTTATGCTTTTACCTTGATTTTTCATTGTTGCCATTATACATTTTGTGTGATATGTTGTTATTGTCCCGTACTTGACCTCTATCTCAATTGTTGTTATGTTGTCCATGTCTTTTACTTACTTAACTTGCATATGCCATGCATATTTCCTGACTTTATAATTATACTCATGTTATATATATTATGTTGTACCATAGTGTAAGTCTTCCACCATGCTAGTCCTTTATGTCCATATTTGTTAACTTGTGAATATTATGTGTTTCCTTCTTGCTTGCTATATTGTACTTAGACCTCCATCATGCTAGTTAATTGAAATTATAGCCCCTTTTTCCTAATTGTGGTCATTATCTCTGTGCTCTCTGCTTAGTCTGTTACTGATGTTATTTTGTACATTCTCGTGTATTATCAATGCTTGCATACTGTCACGACCAAAATCCATAAGGTCGTGATGGCGCCGGACACCACCGTCAGGCAAGACAATCATTTAATAACTGAAATAAATTCTTGTTTTAACATTTTCGAAATCGTTACCTTTCACCTACAAACCAATGAGAGAATAAAAAAAAATTAAATAATTGCAATAGGTAAATCATTCAGTTTATTAAATTAAATCCCAAACATATCCCAGAAACCGGTGACACAAGTACATGAACAATTTCTAAGAATTTCATAAATTCTACAAAACTTGTCCGAAATACAAATTTGGACAAGGAATAAAAATGAAAATACAATACATAGATGGAGACTCTGCCAACTGCGGGTCGTCTCCGAGTTATGCAGCTCTTCTAAGTCTCCAAGTCAGCCATATTGCTATGAAGGTACATTTGCAACAAAATGCACAACAAGTGTAGCATGAGTACGAAAATAACCTGTACTCAGTAAGTATCACGCCTAACCTCGAAGAGGTAGTGGCGAGAGGTCGACTTGACACTCTCTAAGGTCCAACAAAATAATTTAACAAGATATGATATCAGTGATAGGCATACGAGGATGATAAAAACAGTAAACATTAAAGATAACTGTAATTCAAATAAATACTGGAAGTAAATAAACAATTACTACTTCATTTTCCCCCAAATATCTTGTCACTTCAAAATTCATGAAAACATTAACAATTTAACATGTACATACGGAATAAGGATAACCGGCATGAGCCATCATAATAATCATATATGTGCATTGTTTTAGCGACCCGGTCGGTCGTTCCGTTAGATTTACCCCATTTCTCCTATTTCTGCATTTGTTATATATCACTATCCTGTTTTTGATGTGTTGGGTCAGTTGGTTTGGGTCCGGAGTGGTTATGGTGAGAATTCAGGCATTTAGCCTTTTAAAGTATCCTAATAGTTGAGAAAGTCAACCGAGAGTTGACCTATTGGTGAACGACCTCCGAATGCGGATTTTATGGCTCGGATAGCTTTGTTAGTAGATTTGGGACTTAGGAGTGTGTTCAGAATATTTTTGTGATGTCCGGTGTAGAATTAGGTTTGAATTGGCGAAAGTTAGTTTTTGGCGATTTCCGGTCGGCTGTGGAAAATAGGCTATCGTGGTCGTAATGGAATTTCGAAAGTTGGAGCAGGTTTGTAGTGTCATTTTGGATATGTCTGCCAAATTTCAGGTCAATCGGAGGTGTTTTGGTTGGTTTCGGCGTAGTTTGAAAATTTTGGAAGTTTCAAAGTTCATAAGCTTGAATTTGATGTAATTTTGGTGTTTTCGTGTTGTTTTTGGTGTTTCAAAGGATTGACTAAGTTGGAATAATGCTATGGGGTGTGTTGGTATGTTTAGTTGGGGCCCTGAGGGGCTCGGGATTGATTTCGGACGGTTGGCGGGATTTTTGGACTTGGGAATTGGCAGCAATAGCTACTGGTGTGGAAGTTCTGGTGTTGACCTCACCTGCGGTCGGGAAGCCACAGGTGCGATGGTCGATGTCGCAGGTGCAAAAAAGGCTAGGCAGGGGAATTCCTGCAGGTGCAAGTTTTGGTCGCACCTGCGAAGCCGCAAATGCGAAGAAGTGGCCGCAGGCGCGGAATTGGTCTGTTAAGTGAGATTTCACAGGTGCGCACCTGGGACCGCAGATGCGGGTCTGCAGGTGCGGCTAAAGGTCCACAAGAGCGGAAATGACTGGCAGAAACAGTATATAAAGGCCCTCCACGAAAATACACTTATTTTTCACCATTTTGTATGCAGAAGGAGCCTTTTGAAGGCGATTTGGAGAGGGAAACCCAAGATTCTTTAGCAAAGGTAAGTTATTTGGTTACTAATATCGTTCCAATGCTACTTTGTTCGGATTAGGCTTGAAAATTTAAGGATTTGAGTAGGAAAAAGGTTGGGAAGAAGGGGGTGGAGAATTAGAAATTCTTTTGAGGTTTTGGGTAGGCAATTGTGATCCGATTATGATGATTTTGGTATGAGTATAATCGTGAGAGGTATGTTCCCGAGTTATTAAATTCGATTCTAAGATATTTTGTTCAGATTAGGCTTGTAAATTGAAGGATTAAAGTAGAAAAAGGTTGGGAAGAATGGGTGGAGGATTGGAAAATTCTTTTAGCAAATTGGGTAGGCAATTGTTGTCCGATTGTGGTGTTTTTGGTATGTGTAGAATCGTGGGAGGACGAGGTTTCTAGTGATGTAAAAATTATCGAGTTCCGAGACATGGGCCCGAGGCTCGGGTTTGGCCGAATTTCGAGATTTTTGTGTAATTTGATAGTTTTTGATTGGGTTCTGTTCCTTGGTTATATATTGATAATGTTAAACTAGTTTTGGCTAGATTCGGTTTAATCGGGAGCAAATTCGAGGGTCAAGAGCATTGCGGACTAGTGTCGCGGCCTGGTAGAGGTAAGTAATGGTTATAAATCTTGTCTTGAGGGTATGGAACCCCGGACTGCATATTTTCTCACTGATTTTGGAATGGCGCACATGTCGGATGAGGAGTATGTGGCGCGTACTAATTTTTGGATTGGACTAGGTCCTCTCCACGGCAACTAATGAGTTGCATATTTACTCAAAACCTTATGTTAAATTATGTTCTAAAGATTTGTGAAATATTTGGGCTATAAGATGTGTTTGGGGCCTCGTGCTGATCTGTTTAGACCCCTTAGGGGCTCTTTTTACTGTTGTTTTCCTCACTATTTGTTGAAAAATTCAATCAGCATCATTGTGCATACTACTTTTGGAAACTCAACATGATTTACACTACATGAGCATTAAAATGATGTTTTGGGTTGAGTACCCTGTTTTACTGATTCGCCCGAGAGGCCTTTTGAGTGGTTCTACCGAGTGTGGCTGAGGGCCAAGAGTGATGGTGAGGTGCTAAATAATATTTGCGCTTGGGCTGAAGGAGCCCCTCCGGAGTCTGTACACACCCCCAGTGAGCACACCGACTGCCGAGTGACGAGTGATTGGGAGGCATGAGTAGTTGTCAGGTGCTGAGTGATTGTGAGGCATGCCCGAGGGGCTGATTATGAAACATGTTTTTGCCAGAAGGGCTACTTATGATTTTACTACATTCATTTGCATACCAAATCCTTTGTTTTAAAGTTGTTAAAAATGTACATTCTTTAAAGGACTTTTTTTTCTGAAGTTGATTTTAACGCACGATGATTTCGTATATTTATGTTATACTATTCGAAAGTAAGGCTGTGTATATTGTGACTTGATGACATTGATTTAATGTGTTTCCTTGCTACTTAGACTTGATTTATTTTCATTACTACTGAGTTGGCGTACTCACATTACTCCCTGCACCTTTGTGTGCAGATTCAGGAGCAAATATCGAGCATTAGCCTGTATTCTGCAGTGGAGCCGGATTTGTGGGATATAGAGGTAGCTGTTCAGCGTTCGCAGCATCTCTATTTTTCGTTCTTGTTGTATTTAGCTTTGATTTGAAGATTTTGTATTATAATAGTTTATTTTGACTTATTTCTCTAGATGCTCATGACATGTTGGCTTTGGGTTTTGGGGATGGAAGTATCGTATAATATTGGCCTATTCTATTAATAATTTTCTGTATATTTTTATGAAATGCTTGAAACTTGAATGGGATTTTCAAAATAAATTGTGAACAATGCGGTAGTCGGCTCACCTAGTTCCACGATAGGCGCCATCACGACCGGTTAGGATTTTGGGTCGTGACAACTGCCGAGGGTCGAATGGCCCGAACCATAATTACATCTTTCAATCTCGCCGTGGCGTACGGCCCGCTCCCATGAGAGTGGGGGAAATAACACTTCGCACACGGAATGTAAATTGTGAAGCGGTCACATGCACACACAATATTAACCATAATTTATCTTTCAATCTCGCTGTGGCATACGACCCGCTCCCATGAGAGTGGGGGAAATAACACTCCGCTCGCGGAATGTAAATTGTGAAGCGGTAACACACACAGTCATGCACAATCAAACAATACACCCCGACTAAATCGGGAAAGCAAATACTCAAGT
This sequence comes from Nicotiana paniculata, assembly GCA_005239505.1. Taxonomy (NCBI): domain Eukaryota; kingdom Viridiplantae; phylum Streptophyta; class Magnoliopsida; order Solanales; family Solanaceae; genus Nicotiana; species Nicotiana paniculata. Next base: position 46,612 of record ML337533.1, read on the forward strand.
AAATGACAAATTTCTCTTTTAAAGGTCACAAAAATTGTATTTAAATCTTTTCCAGAAATCCATATGATTGTAGCTTATGCATGCACCCTCATCACCTCGTGCGTATGTAGCCCCCACAAATAGTAGCATATCCTCACAACAAGGTTAGAAAGGAGACTTACCTCGCTCCGAAATTCCATAACCGACTTCCAAGCCCTTCTGATGACTCCAATTGATGCACAACGCCCCAAAACTAACCAAATAATGGCAAACCAATGAAAATATACTCTAATATTTGTTAACAATCCAAATTATATAAACTCCTATCTCTGCTCAAGGAATTGACCACAATGCCCTCGGGCCCACGTGCCCGGATTTTGAAATTTCTCGAAGATAAACTCTACCTATAGCTTTACTAGTTCAAATATACAATTTACTCAAATATTCAATCTCATTCGTGGCTATAGTCCAAATTACAAAATTTCTTGGTTTTTCTTCAAAATTCCATATTTCCAGAAATTCCCATACTCAAATCTATACCTAGACCATGAATTTAACTTGAAAAGAGTTGGGATAAGTTACCTTGTGATTCTTGACGAAAATCCCTCCTTGAAGCTCCCCACAATCTCCCATGCCAAATGAAAATAGGAGGAGAAATGGCAAAACTCTCGTTTTAAGACATTCTGCCCAGGCCTCATTTCCGCACCTACGATCCAACCTTCGCACATGCGCTCCCGCAGGTGCGCCCAAACTCCCGCACCTGAGACATCCTCAGCTCCAGCCTGGATCCGCACTTGCGCCCCATTGTCCGTATCTGCACTTTTGCAGGTGCAGAAATTGCATCGCACCTGCGCTCCTAGCCAAGCCAGCAAAATCTCGCACCTATGGCTCCGCACCTGCGACCAAAGCCTCGCAGGTGCGGTCGCACCAGACACCAGCAGATTCAGCTCCTTTTCTAACTTCAAATTTGATCCGTTAACCATCCGGAACCTCGAGGCCCCTTCTAATCACACCAACCTGTTCCAAAACATAATGCGGCGTTTGGAGTCATCGGAAGGGCTTGGAGGCCGGTTAAGGAATTTCGGAGCAAGGTAAGTCTCCTTTCTAACTTTGTAAGGGGGAATCGTCCCCTTAGTTGAATTATTTCAGTATATGTTATTATCTTTGGGGGCTACGTACGAACGAGGTGATGGGAGTCCGTGCGTAGCTACTATTATGCCATGTCCGGGTATCCTAGGACTCACTAGCATGCTTTATGTGTGTACTTGTAACCCTGCATGTAATATTAGACTGCTAATATGACCAAAAACGTGATTGAAAGTTTAAAAGAAAACTAGATTTCATATTGTTAACCTTCTAAAAAAAGAATTATTTTCGATGTGAATATATGTGTACCTGGACTGGTTGTATCATGGAGTATTACTAAACTGGACAAATGAGTTTCAAAAACAAAGATTTCAAAACCTATATTTCATGTTTCTTTTAATAAAGACTTTACCATTTTCCTGAGAAAAACTCTTTTCTTGATAAAATACGAATTTATTATGTGAATATGTGTAACTTCGGGTGCCTGAGTCACTTGAGTGATTCGCGAGCAGGAAGACCCTGTATTTGTGTATGTATTCTTAGGAGCGCCTGAGTCGCAAGTATGATTCGCGAGCAGGTTAGCCGTATTATATTGAGAGGTGCACTTTTGGGACAGGCCGTTCGATCCTCGGTAGTGCACAGAGAGGATTATTATATTGAGAGACGCACTTTTGGTACGGGCTGTTCGATCCACGGAAGTGCGTAGAGAGATTGAGAGATGCACTTTTGGGACGGGCTGATCGATCCTCGACAGTGCATTGAGAGATTGAGAGACACACTTTTGGTATGGGCCGTTCGATCCTCAACAGTGCGTAGAGAGGTTGAGAGATGCACTTTTGGGACAGTCCGATCGATCCTCGGCAATGCATAGCGAGGTTGAGAGGTGCACTTTTGGTATGGGTCATTCGATCCTCGGCAGTGCACGTGCATGAGTATCATATGACTCCGGCCGGTTGTCTTACCCTTTTGTGCGCATGACTATTTGGTACTATTCTATTGGTATCGGCTTGACATGTATTTGGGATAAAGGGAAGTGTACATTGTTGTTTATTCTCAATGGTTACCTGGATTTATGTACTTGATATGTACTCGCTGCTCTCTAACTTACATGTCTACTGTATTTCATCATATTCTGTCATATATTATATTGTCGGACCCTAGTAAGTGTCTAATTTGACCTCTCGTCACTACCTCTTTGAGGTTAGGCGGGCGACTTACTGAGTACACGTTGTTTTGTACTCATGCTACACTTACTGTGCATTTTTATTGCACAGGTACTTTCATAGCAATGTGGAGGATTCAGAGACTTAGGCGAGCTGCATCATCCGGAGGCGACCCGCAGCTGACAGAGTCTCCTTCGCACTGTGTCTACTTCATTTAAATTACCTTGTCCAGTTGTATTTCGGATAGGCTTGTAATGATTGTTGAATTCTGAGAAATTGCTCATGTACTTGTGACACCGGGTTCTGGGGATGTGTTGGGATTTATTTCATTAAACTAAATTGATTTGCTGTCGTATTTAAATTTACAAGAATTTATTTATTTGATTATGAAATGTAAGAAAAGGTAACGATTTCGAAAATGTTAGAACTGGAAAGTTATTTCAATTAATTAATGGGTTGGCTTGCCTGACCTTGTATCCGGCACCATCACGACCTTAGAATGTGTATTTATTCATACCAGCTTTGGATATTCTAAGTCTTATAAGCTCATGTGTCGTACTACCGGTTCTTGGGAAGAGTTTGTAAAATTTCAGATAAATCCTAATTAAATTTTCTATAAGTTTATTTAGTTTTTTTCTTTTTGTTAATTGGCTTACCTAGCTGGTCAAATTAGGTGCCATCATGACCTGTGATTTTTGGGTCATGAATTATATAGAATAAGCAATTAGACGTTTCGTGTATTTTTTTTCAATATAAAGTTTTGATTTTACATTTTTACTTCATCCAGAATATATGTTCTTTTATTATTTTGTATAAAATGTATCAAATTAGATTATTTTTTCTACATTATATGGAATAAGCAATTAGACTTTTCTTATATTTTACTTTCCATATAAAGTTTTGATTTTTATATTTCTTACTATGTTGCTTGTAAGTATTTCAAATTCAAATTAGACTTTTCTTCTTAAATTTCAAATTCAAAAAACGTAACAAATTATTAGTGATAAATAATTCATAATTTAATTTTATAAAAATTTAAATTAAAAAAAAACTAACTATTACCTAACCTAGCTATCTTTGTCCTAAAATTGAAAAGTGGGTTGTCACTTGACTTACTATGACGTCTTTGCCTCTCCTATTATATATAGATAGATTTTAATTTATCTTTTTCCTCATTTTTAACCATTTTCTATCCTTTTACCTCTTATTCTTTTCTATTATCTTCTACTGGTATTTATAGTGGCGTATTGCACGGAGAATATTTTGTAGTATCTTGATATTTGTCTTAATCTTAAGAACAAAAATTTTTTTGTCCTAAAATCGCAAAGTGACTTTTTATTCAGTTGTCGTTTGGTTTAATATGATGTCTTTGTCTATCCTTTTATTATGTATAAATAATATAATATATAGATACCTCCTTTAATATAACATAGATAATATAGATTTCTTGCATCTTCCAATATATATATATATATTATTTTGTATAAATGTATCAATATTATTTTTCATCATTATATGAAAGAAGCAATTAGACTTTTCTTCTATTTTATTTTTGATATAAAGTTTTGATTTTTATATTTTTTACTACGTTGCTTGTAAGTATTTCAAATTCAAATTAGTCTTTTTTCTTAATTAAAATCAAAAGAGTAATTAATTATTAATGATAAATAATGCATAATTTAATTTTATAAAAAAATAAATTCAAAAAGAAACTAACTATTACCTAACCTAACTATCTTTGTCTTAAATTTGAAAAGTGACTTTTTTTTATGTTGCCACTTGGCTTATCTGGTGTCTTTGCCTCTCCGATTATATATAGATAGATTGTTATATCTTTCGCTATATTCCCATTACTTGAAAGCACAAGTTTATATGTAGATGTCTTGTATAAGCCTTGTCACTACCTTGTCGGAATTAGGTTTGACACTTACGAAGTACATTGGGTTGGTTGTACTCATACTACACTTCTAAACTTCTGTCACGATCCAAAATCCCCTTAAGGATCGTGATGGCACCTAGTCTCCAAAACGAGGTAAGTCGCTCACTTATAATAGTGAAACCAATTATTATGATATTTTAAAGTAGAGTTTAATATAAATACCAAAATAAAGGTGTTACAAGCCGATGCGGAAATAATCACAATAATCCTCCTAAGACAAGTAGTACAGAGTCACGAACCCTACTAAATACACAAAAATTACTCAAAATACAACACTGTTCGGGTAGAATATTGACAAAGATAGTGTAAAGGAATGATTCCAAGGGACTGCGGCGATTGAGCAACTCTACCTTGAATCATTGCAATCAAGAAGCTAACACTGCCAAGGCCCACAACCTCCATCACCTGGATCTACACAAAATGTGAAGAAGCGTAGCTTGAGTACACCACAATAAGTACCCAGGAAGTATCAAGAATAATCTTGATGGAGTAGTGACGAAGTACAAGTCAAGACACCTCCTAGACATAATAACTTGTGCAAAATATCGGTATAAAGCTAATAATGGAAACTAGGATCAGTAAATGGCAATTCGGAATAAACATGTGATAAAATAGCAAGGTGATCAGAATACAATTAAAGTACAAGTGAAACCAATTAAAAACAAATGAAAACCAAATAATCAAGGCATTCTAACATAAGGTTCACAATAAAATTACTCCTAGGTACCACCTCATAACCACAAGCCATGAGTCCCAACTCACAAATCATATGCACATGGCACCTTGTGCCATTATTATCAATTACAACTGCACGGACAACTCGCGTGCTAATATCTTAATCTAACCGGCATGGTCACATGCTCATTATAACAATACTCTTGGCGTTGTCACATGCTCAATATCACAACCAAAGCAGTTATACAAGAATACATGTGCATGATCAACGAATATCAAATTCCATACTCCTGAACTGGTATAAATGACATGTTACGATGTATGCATGTGCGAGTATACTATTACAGTCCAAGTCAACAATTAATATAAAAAACATCGAGTAGCTTATTGGTAATAACACAACAAGTCATGTAATGTGCATAACACACACAAGGAAAATCACACCATCACATGAATATCATCAATATTAGGCCCCAGGTCATCATGTATCATCCCTGACATAGCTTCCCTTATCTCTCCGCATCGACTATATCATAATAGCCACTCTTATCACTCCACCTCCAGGGGCGATTTTTGATACATGTTTTGCCCGAGGGGCTATTTATGATTTTTATCACTTTCACTCTAAACATCCAAAATTTCTGTTGAAACGGTTGGAAAAATACTTTCAAATGATTTTTTACTGTAATCGGCTTTTAAGTGTGAAGATTTGACAAATATATATACTGTTGAAATGAAAGGCTGTACTTACTGTGAATTTATGATGTGTATTTATGTGTTTCTTACTACTCAGACCTTAGTTACATTTATTATTTACTGAGTTGGCGTACTCACATTACTCCATGCACCTTGTGTGCAGATCCAGGTGCTAGGGCGGAGTGAGTTGTTTACATGTCCCAGGGACTGTCGGAGATGTTGCGAGGTAGCTGCACGCGTCCGCAACCTTGTTTTCTCCTTCTTACTTGTAGTAATTGCATCTCCTATACTTATCTTGTATTAGAGATATAATGTCAGACTTGTATAATTTCTTTATATGCTCATGACCAGTGACTCCGGGATTCTGGGTTGTATATATTATTCGGCATATCTTAGTCTATTAAAAAATGCTTAAATGAAATTTTTATGAATTATCGGTTTAGAATGATATAGACGAAAGGTTCCTACATTCTTGAATTCCTGTCATGTGAATCCATTTATTCAGCCAAGTGCGTAACTCTTTGAATTCCTTTCATGTGTTTGAATGCGCACGTGAGCGCTCGGTATTATATGCGCATAGACGGCTTGTGATTTCCATAGGCCGGGTTTCATATGTGGCTTGAGTGATGAGATTTCAATTGTGTGAGCACGTGCATTTGGGACTTATATGTCCGTTTGTGCCCATATTGGTGGGATTTTGTGATTGGGTGACTATGTGGGGAATGTGAATCGTTGGTGAGATGTGTTCAGATTGTTTGATTGCAAGGGCTATTGAGTGTTTGACTTCTGTCTTGAGTTGGCACATGGCCTCGAGCTGTAAGTATATTGAAGGACCTCTTATGCAGTTTAGTTATGGAGGAAAGTGAATCTTCCTGTTGTGTTATGAGTACTTGGTGATGTCTTTTGGGATGAACAATGTCCCAGCAACGTTCATGTAGTTGATGAACAACGTATTTCAGCCGTATTTAGATCCCTTTGTTATGGTGCTCATTGATGACACCCTGATGTACTCTCAGAGACAGGAGGAACATGCTCAACATTTGAGGATGGTATTATAGAGATTGAGGGAGGAAGAGCTTTATTTGACGTCCTCCAAGTGTGAATTTGGCTCAGGTCAGTAGTATTCTTGGGACACGTGGTGTCCAGTGAAGGTAACTAGGTGGCCAGACGAGTGTGGGGGGGGGAGGAGCTTCCAAAAGCTCAAGATTGCTTTGATCACAGCTCCAATGTTAGTTCTACCATCAACTTCAGTGTCGGTGGGGGGGGGGGGGGGCAGGAACTTGCTTGGTTGTTTAGGAGTGTGGGTTACTGCCTTGAGTGTCGGTGTGTTAATGGGGGAACATACTGTTCGATTTTTTTGATTAGTTTAATTGAGGTTTGCATAGAATGGATGACTCTCGAGAATGGTTCTGATGGATTCAAGGTTTATGTATAACAATTGGGAATCTTCAAGATGTGTATTTGGCTAGAAACTGAGATTTACATAGGAAGGTGTCAAGATTTGTGGTATTTCTATATCGTTGTACATACTTCATTGTGGTATTATGAAAGGGGAATAAATGGTTCAAATTCATAGAAAGTCTCTTTAGAGTAAGTATTTGAGATGTGGTTCTTTGGGGTGCTTAAAAGATATTCAGCGGTTTATGAGCCTTAGGGCGATGTGGTTCTGTACTAGGGTCTCGCGTGGTGATTTTTGGTAGAGTATTTTCGTACTACGGAGAAAAGAAGAATCAATTAGAAGGTAATTCAGAAGGAACTCGGAGAAATATGATAGCTTGGTAGTAGATTGGATCGGCATTGTAAAGAGTAAGATTGGTTCTTTGGATGCTTATGATGTGGTAAGGTTCTACATGTGCTTCGTGGCAATGCTCTTGGGTTTTTGGTGACCTGCATAGTCTGGTTGAGTTAGAAGGATTTAGTCCTGACAATTTGGTGTTGTACAAATGGGATTCGGGTAATTCTTGATGGCTTCTACCACGGTTAGAGATGTATATTATCTACTAGCATGGGGGGCATGTGATGTATAGTGATTTAGCTTCTAGATGGAATCAAATGGAAACTTCTCAGCTAGTTGAGTACGTAGTTACTTGTGGATCGGAAGGGATTATGAAGTTCTCATGTTTATCATTGGATGGCATGGTGTATGCGGTATGTTGTGTAGGGTTGAGATTTGCATGTGTGAGGTCACGGTTCAGTTCTGGAAGGAAGGTCATAAAAATTCTTAGGCAACATGGGCAAATTCAGATGACTAGGTAAATGATATCACCAATTGGTGTGGTTTGCTGAGGGTATACATTTCAGTAAGGGAAATGTGTTTGAGTTAAGGATGCTTCATTGGTATTGCAGCGCCCTCTTGTTGGATCGACTGTTGATATTCAAGTTTGCTTGACGGCACAAAAGAATTATAGGGGTATCCCTCATGGAATGATTGAGTATTAGAAGTGTGTTATATATTCGAGCGGTAGAGTTGGGATTAGATATGGTGATTTGTGCGCTTCATGGACCTCGAGACTGAGAGTTCTCATAATTAGGTTAATTTGTGGTTGTGGACTGTGAAGATACTGAGCAAAGCTAGTCAGATGTTAGTATGTGCCATGATTCAGTCATTGTGATCTTTCGGAGAATTATCTATTTGTTGCGGGTGACCGAGTTGATTTAGGGTTCATTGGTAGGCCCAGTATGGGTGTGTGTTCTGCACCGGCTCGAAATTGTTGACTCTGAATTGCTATTGTGAGGGATGTACCATTCAATTATCATTGAGTTTATTCGTGTTTTGGAGAATGTAACGACTCGACTGGTTGTTCTGAGTTTAAGCCCCGTTTCCCCCATTTCTGCTTCATTATATGTAGTTCAGCTCTTTTATGTTGCGTTAGGTTGATTGGTTCGGGTTCGGATTGGTACTGGAGAGAGATGAGACACTTAGTCCCTTAAGTTGGGAGAATATTTGGAAAAGTAAATGATCTCATAATGTGGTTTTGATGGCTCAGATAGCTTCATTAGGTGATTTGGGACTTAGGAGTGTGTTCAGAATGTTGTTTGGAGGTCCGGAGTAGAATTAGGCTTGAATTGGAAAAATTGGATTTTGGCGATTTCCGGTTGGCAATGGAAAATTAGCTATCGGGGTCGGAATGGAATTCCGAAAGTTGGAACATGTTTCATAGTGTCATTTTGGAGGTGTGTGCAAATTTTCAGGTCATTCGGATGTGGTTTGGGTGGTTTCGACATCGTTAGCGAAGTTTGGAAGTTTCTAAGTCTTGGTCTTGAATCCAATGTTGATTTGGTGTTTTGGCGTTTTTTTGAGTGGTTTGAAGGCCCGAATAAGTTTGAATGAGGTTATGGGATGTGTTGGCATGTTTGGTTGAGGTCCCGAGGTCCTCGGGTGTGTTTCGGGTGGTTAACGGACCAATTCTTGGACTTGGAAGTGGCAGATTTTTGCTGCTGTGAGTCTTTTGTCTTTCTTATATGTGATCGCATGGGCTTGTTTGTAACCGCGTAGGCTTAATTGGGCAAAAGGTAAATTGTTCTATGCGATCGTAGGAGTGAGAGTCAGGATCGTGTGAGCGCGTGAAATGGAGAATCACGAACGCGTGGCCAGGTTCGCGTTCGCGTAGAAGCTAAGGGAGAGAGTGAGGCTGAGGCAATTCTTCTGTGCGATCGCGTGTAGGGGGTTGTGATCTTGTGGGGTTGAGGGGCATTGAAACGCGATCGCATGGGCTAGTGTGTGATCGTGTAGGGTTGATTTTGGGCAGTGTTATTTTTGTGCTTCGCGATCGCTTCTGGATTTCCGCGATCGCAATGAATAAAGTACCTGGGCAGAATGTTTTTATTCAAAAACGAGGGTTTTAGGCCATAACTCCATAATTCATTACAGAGATCGGGAGAAGATGAAATTTGAGGAGATTTTCAGTAGAGTGATTGGGGTAAGTGTTCTTCACTCATTTTGTTTTAATTCCACAATTTAGTCTTGAATTTAATCATTTAATTTGGGAAATTGGGGTGAAACAAATTGGGAGAAATAGGAGAAAAAAATTGAGAAATTATTTTGGGGATTTGAATGGCCATTTTATGTCGGATTTCGATGAATTTGATATGGGTAGACTCGTGAATAAGGATCGGGCTGTGTGCTGCAACATGTTGTTACTGATTCATGGTTTTGTGAGGCCAAGAGCCTGATTGATTATGCCACGAGATGGCTTGTTATAGTGCTTGGGTTGTAGGAGCTCCTCCAGAGTTTATACACCCCCAGTGAGCGCGGATACCTTGAGTGAGTGATATGATGTTGCCCGAGGGGCTGTTCTTGATTCATGTTGTGCCTGGGGGGCTGATTACGAGTGATTGTGAGGTTTCCCGAGGGGTGGTTTTTAATACATGTTTTGCCCTGGGGCTATTTATGATTTTTATCACTTTCACTCTGAACTTTCAAAATTTCTGTTGAAACGGTTGGAAAAATACTTTCAAATGATTTTTTACTGAAATCGGCTTTTAAGCATGAAGATTTGACTAATATATATACTGTTGAAATGAAAGGCTGTACTTATTATGAATTTATGATGTGTACTTATGTGTTTCTTAATGCTCAGACCTTAGTTACATTTATTACTTACTGAGTTGGCGTAATCACATTACTCCCTGCACTTTTTGTGCAGATCCAGGTGCTAGGGCGGAGTGAGATGTTTACCTGTCCCAGGGACTCTCGAAGATGTTGCGAGGTAGTTGCACGTGTCCGCAGCCTTTGTTTCTCCTTCTTACTTGTGTAGTAATTGCATCTCTTAGACTTATCTTGTATTAGAGATACTGTGTCACATTTGTATAATTTCTTTAGATGCTCATGACCAGTGGCTCTGTGATTTTGGGTTGTATATGTTATTCGGCATATCTTAGTCTGTTAAAAAAATGCTTAAAAGAAATTTTTATGAATTATCGATTTAGAAATGATATAGACGAAAGGTTCATTATGTTTTGAATATTGATTTGGTTGGCTTAGTATCACGATAGGAGCCATCACGGCCGAGGTAGTTTTGGGGTCGTGACAGCTTGGTTTTAAAATGCTTTATCCTTGAAATAAAACGGCTTTGTATAACTTCAGTCAAGTAAGGCTATCTGACGAACTAGGATTTTAGATATACCTTAAGATCAATTTCATATGTTGTACCAAAGTTTAGTCGAAAATCGTTTGAGGTATCCCGTACTACGTCTATGTTCGTTTTGGTTCGTAGAAAACTCGTCCTTGAAATCATTTGCCCGATTTTGGAATTTAAAGAAAATGATTTTTCAACTTTTGAATATGATTTTGAACTTCAAAGTATTCCATGAAAACAGTGAGTATAAGTGAAAGTGAAAACTATATACCAGAAGTAATTAAATATGTTAGAGTTACTTAACTAATTTAAGAGACACCAATTCCTTTTTATTTTACCTATGGTTATTTGCTTGCCTGGGTTTCTTAGGTAATTCAAATATAATAAAGACAAAAAGCATTCACTCAATATTATCAGTCTTATATACAGATAGAGGCAACAACAAATTATGTAAAGCGATAAAGGAAGGGAATTGGATTCATGTTTTGGGCCTGAAGAATTTTAGGCCCAGCGGACAACGAACAACATTAGTAGCTTCAGTGACTTCCGACCCAAGGCTAGAACTTGGGCTTGAGTTCATGAGAACTCATCAGGCCCAAGTTAAGACTTAAATGCAAATAAGACCAACGTAAAGCCCAAATAAAAATTGTAACAAGTGCTGGTGATTAGTAATGCAATTAAAATGAAGTCAAATTGGGTAAACAAATCCATAGTGAAGCCTTTCCTTCACTGAACACTAACCATAAAGGGATTAAATAATGTTAATGATTAAGAGGTTAAGGTAAATTCCGATTTGTGGCCAAGACACCTTATGGATCCCTGGCACTTCAGAGTTCATAGGGGTCTCAGGGACCCCGAGCAGTTCTTGTGTTAGGGAGGGCATCTCAACCACAAACTAAACCTTACTCCTAAATACCCTTAACCACTCACACTTACTCTTCCCTATAGGTTTAAGTGTCGACGAGGCACTCACTGTAACTCCAAAATAGTAACAATAACACAAAGGTATATACACTTCTCACAGATACTATATAGAATACTACCATGAATATGAGATAACAAATAACATCATAAGGAGCATAATCCAGACACAAGTGTGTATTAGACTTTCAACATATTCAACATACTCAAGAAGGCTTAAAGGAACCTATTACAGGTACAACCAAAGAGAGGGAGCACAAGAAAATTGTTTTAGGAATAAAAATATTAAGTCATATGATTAAGGAGTAAGGAGACACATACACCTACTGGTAAGTTCAAGTTTACAAGAGTCCCCACTCATAATACCCTGACAACTTATTAGACTATGTTAAAGTTAATCAGAGGTTCATACATTGACTAATTCTTACTTTCTATTAGATGTATGGGTTAACAGCTTCATTCAGAATCACTAAAGAGTATACTTAAGAAAGCAAAATGATTTTCACTTAAGCAGATGACATGATCTTTAAAGATTGATAATCTCACTGATCACCCCCAACTATGCCTTATTAAAAGAACTAAGCGATCGTTGCAAATATAATCCGGGCATTTATCCCAGAGTCGAATACCATAGGGAATTAAGCTATCAATTTCTTTTGCTAGACTCACTGGATTCTCCATAATCAACTTCTCAGATGTTTTGAATAACAATTGGTGATATTTCTACTAACTATGACTGAATAATATTAATTAAACTAAGAGCTAACTAACACTGAGTTGTAAACAAATAAGAGAAGGGTCTAAGGTTGTGATTTCCTCTATTGATAGAATCCCTTCTTGTTATGTGTCATATAGATTTGCCTAATCTTCTCTATCGATCATGATCACTCTTACTACCATAAATCTCTCTCGAGTAACTACGACAATTTACTAGACGCACTCTCCCGAGTTACGCTAGATGGCTTTTATTACAGCTCACTTAGATCGCACCCAAGGTTTCGTTATCCCTAATCCCACCTTTAAACCCTCGGTTATTGATTTCTCATATACTTTGGGAGTGGTGATGTTCAACAACTACCTAAATATAAACTCTCTCCTGAGTAATACATACTAAATTGGCACAGCTAATTGAGGGCCCTTCAATTAACTACAACCGAAATGTAGTTGAACAAATAGAGATTAAACTGGGAAAACCATATTAACACAACAAGAAGTTTATCCTTCAACAGGTTCTATCAAAACCCTAGACTAAATAAATTAGCTACTTAATTATTTTCATAGTAACAACAAAAAATTCATCATGAATGATAAGAACACAAGGAAGAAAGGTAGAACTCGATGCCGAATTTTCCTCCTTGCCTCTTACCTCTTCTTGCCTTCAACAAAACTATAAAAACCTTGATATCCTCTTTTTAGGCGAGCTGGATTTCTTATAATTTAAGTGGAATTTCCCCCAAACTTCCAAGTTAACCCCTAAAATTACCAGATTTCGGAGTAACTAGCTCGGCAGCGCTCGAACCGCGCATGGGCTGCGGTAATCGCGTTCCAAACTATCGCTGCTTCCTGGACTAGCACGACCGCTCTAAGACCGTGCTTGGGCCGCACTAATCAACTTTAGCACTACCCAGGTTCTTCTGCTATAGTGTGGCCACACTAAGGCCGCGCTTGGCCCACACTAGAGTGGATCATCTTTTTGTCTCTTCTTTTCTTTCTTCTTTCACACGCACTCCGCTCTGAGGGGCTTTCCTTGACTTAATTTAGCTCCAACCATTGTCCTATGTCCACATAATCACGACTTGCTCCTGTAAAACATAAAATTCACAATTAGAGCCATTTTTCGTCATTTAACCTTCCTAGAACAGTGAAGCATAGTAAAGTTAGGGCATAAATGGTTGCTAAACTACATGAATCTAGCCTATTATCAACACCGCACACTTAAATCATTGCTTGTCCCCGAGAAATCCACCATACTCTACAGAGGTTCTTTCACTAAGCACCCCCCCCTAACGTGTCACACCAACAACATATCACAAAATTTGTGCCTAGTAGTGTAACATCTTTGCCTCAAGAGTTGACTCTCACGTGTCGTGCAATATTAATACTTCCTCAACTTACTCCATAAATAGATCAAGACTTACCTTTCCTTCATGAATCAAGTGCCCTCACATTACACAAGAGAGTAGTTCCACATGTAATAACATTAAGAACAATTAGGAACTGAGATAAACAAAATTCACTCACTCTCAGAAAGAACATTCATATGCCACAAAGATGGACCATAGGCTTGCTCGTAGTGTACTACTCTACTAATCGAGCTCTTTCAGTATAAGATCAATTAGGACTTCATTTGGTTGTAATGTAGGCTAAGGGACGGGTAGTATATATTTGGATATAGTGAGTAACCTCCCTAATCACTTTAATACGCTTACTTTCACTATCAGCACCGTACTATGTCAGACCAGACATTCAACCATACTTCTATCTATAATACCCCAAACTGCTTTAGGTAGAGTTGTATCAAGTCACCACTTATCAAGGACTTCATTTAAGTGGCGCTTACCATTACTATTTTCTCTTTTGAAACCACTGCACCTTTCTCCCTATTTCGTTGGTTCCACTCAAAAGCCAAACCAACCACCCCACACTTTAACTGTTACATATTTCATACAACTCAAGTGCTCATGGGAGGTAAAGAGGTTCAAATATATGGGCCATTCAAATAATTGGGTAAGGCTTGTAATGTGGTTGCCAAAAGAACAGGCTTATAGGCTCAACGGAGTTGACTACGATACATCACATTTAGGTGGGTATACTTTATATATCTGGCTTAATCGAAAAATGCCTATATCACTTCTAAGGTTGAATAAAGCTACTATTTCGCTTTGCAAACAAACATGGCAAGTTCTAGGCATCAAATGTAGAGCATATAAAACAATACAACTCACACACACATGACACATGACTCACTCCATATTGTCTTATCAAAACACTCTTGTTTGAGTACTCAAGTTAGTTACAAACATACAATTTAAGGCACTATTACAAAAATCAACAACTGAGACTAAGCGTCACACTCTAGTGGCTACTGTGTTCAGGTGTAACAATGCTAAGGAATTCTCTTCCTATCTCAGCTCATAGCCCATAAGTACCACCTAAAAGCTAAAAACACATTAAACAAAAACTAACTACACTCGGTTCAAGCAAAACCCTTGGAAAAGAACCGTGGCCCAAAGAAAAACCAAGGGGGAGTTACTACACTACCTAGAGAAGAAAATCTTTTTGGTATTTTCTTTAGACTTACTTCCCTCAAGAAAACTGTCTGGGAGATCCGTCGTCAGAAAGAGTCCAACATATTTCTATTTTTTTTAGTTTGTGGTTGACTTAGACCCCCAAGAACCCCTTCGAATGAGATCCGTCGTCGGGACAAGTCGACTCATATAATTAAATTGCTACTCAAACTAAAAGAACAAAAGAAAACAAAACCAAAAAGAAAACAAAAGAAAACATATAACAAATACGTTCCTACATACATACACATACAAAGAAATAACCCCCACCCCACACTTAAAAGGAAGACATGTCCTCATGAAATTCAAAATAAAGCAATGTGAGGTAAAGGAACTTTCCTGATGGATCAATCTTGATCGAAGACCGTCCCCGGGTCCAGATTACATGCACGACCCAGAGATTGCAGCCAGCCCATGATTTTCTTCTCTGATTTAACCTGCCAAGCAGCTACTGCATCAACATGTGTTCCTAAGACATCGACCGAGGTATGCAACTCTGCCATCTCCTGCTCTAGATTCTCCAACTTCTGACTCCGACTGACCCTAGACAATCCTGCTATGTCGGCAACATGCTCATGAGCGGGCATCTCATCTTCCACTTTGACCTGCTCGTCCTCCTCCTCCTCAGGGGAATCCTCCATATTAGCACCACCAGCCGCCACAGGATCCTTCCCAGTAGTTACCTTGTCTGCTCGAAAGGCGGTCTCTTTCCGCACTTTGCAATCTACCCTCAAATTTTCTGACACCTGAGGTGCACGGCATAATCTGGTAACAAGGGAGGGGAAGAAGAAGCCATACCTTTTGATGGGGCAACGAGTGAACATCTCCTCGTGAATGAGCTTGGCCACGTCAAAGTCGTGGCCATTCATGAAACACTAGATCAAACAACCACGAGGAGCATTCACTTCTGTGGTGTTGTGGGACGAGATCAAGCGATTGTTGATGAGATATAACCAGCACTTCCCTTCAAAGGTTAGTGCCGACGACTTGAATTTCTGCTCGTATTGCATCCACACAATCTCTTTTCCCGGTGCAAAGATAGTTGGAAAGAATGTCTCCCATTGAGTGTAGCGTCTACCATACGCCTCATAGAAATCTTCCATCTCCGCCACGGGATTTGGCAGTCTGTAGGCTCTTCGAATAGCTTTAACAGAGGCATCAACATGCCTCATTCACATGGTGACCACATCATTCCTATGCTCTGAAAAGTTTGCATAAAATTCTCTCACCACCAGCTCATTGGCTTAGTCCGGCTCTTCAAAGAAATACTCCAACCTACGCCGGAGCAGCTCATTGTAAATGTTTGGACAGTCATGCTGGAGGGATGCTATGTCTATGCACCATTCTGGTATTGGCTTCTTTGATTCCTTTTCTGCAAACCATTCCTAAGCTGCAGTGGAGACAAACTTGTTGCTATCATAAGAACAAGCATCAGTTGATGGTCGTGCTCTAGATGACTCCTCCTGTCCGGTGAAGGAAGGACCAGTGGTTTGGCGCTTTCGAGAGGGTGCCATATTACCTACAACAAGGAACATCATTAGCGCAGTACAAACGAGGTGACCCAAATGTGGTTACTCATACTTCACCCTTACAATTGGTCACAATTATCATAGACACTCACTGTGACATTTTAACAAACACGTTGTAGGCATCATTCACCGAATACCCCCTATGAACCATGTTATAATCTAATTTCCACCACAATTGCACAAAATTCACCCAACTACATTGCGAGTGACAACTACACATACGCCACCACCCACAAGCAACTAAGTATACACTACAAATTACTTCTAAAAACTAAGAAAAATTAATACCTAAACAATAATTCAAAAGAAATACTAACAAAATTAGGGAAAAAGAAAATCTTACCTGGGGTGGGAGAAGAGCGTGAGAATTGAAGAAGAGTGGTGGGGGATTAGCTTGAATCTTGGGAAGATTGAAGCTGTGGTTATTTCTTTGGGGAGTGTGAATGAGATTCAAAGGGAGTAGTGAGGGAGATGAAGAGTTTTTAGGTGATGGGGGTCATGGGAGGGAGTGTGTTTTAGTGGGAATAGGAGAAGGGGAGTTAGGGTTGGGGGAATAAGAAATAAGGGGAAAAAATAAAAATAAAAATAAAATAAAAAATTAAAATAAGTACAACAACCTGTCCGGCGACCTATCAAGCGCGGTCCTAGCGCGGCCGCGCTTGTAGCATCGAGACGAGGCAGAATGAGACCTCATTAGCACGGTCCTAGCGCGGTCGCACTACCTGGAGGCAGAAAACTTAGCGTTTAGCGTGGCCTGAGCATGGGCATAGCGCGGCCACGCACCTGGCATCGACTATTTGCCCTTTTTTTTTTACCTTTTTCCCCATGTTGGCCTGACTTGTCATTCTCTTGAGGTTACCTGCATGTGTTAGTACTTACAAACAGTCAAATACAGTTCCAACTACTCTACATTCACCACGCGTTGGGTTGCCTCCCAACCAGCGCCTTAGTTAATGTCATGGCACGACAATTACAACAAGTCAATGGGTTTCCTCCTATGCAGCGCCTGATTTAACGTTGCGGTACGATGCAGATGAGCACATTTAAGGCTCGCTCGACCTCTAAGGTTCAGTCAGATGTATCACTGACACTTCCTTGGTTTCATCCATGCCCACATAAGGTTTCAATTTGTGCCCGTTGACTCTAAATGTGTGGGAATCTTTCTCTGAAGCAATCGCTATGGCCCCTGAAGGGAGCATTTCAACCACACGAAATGTCCCATACCATCGTGACTTGACTTTACCCTGAAATAGCCTTAATCTTGAATTATAAAGCAACACCATATCTTCGGTTTTGAAGTTTCTCTCTACAATGTTCTTATCATGCAACCTCTTCATTCTCTCCTTGTACAACCTTGTGCTCTCGAAAGCTAGATATCGTAACTCATATAGCTCATGAAATTCTGTGACTCTATTTGTGCCCGCAGCCTCAATGTCCAGATTTAGTTGTTTCAATGCCCACCAAGCTCTATGTTCTAGTTCCACTGGCAAGTGACAGGCCTTCCTGAACACCAACTAGTATGGTGACATACCAATTGGTGTTTTGAAAGTGGTTTTGTAGGCCCATAGTGCATCATCTAGCTTTTTCGCTCAATCAGTTCTTGTGGCGTTCATAGTTTTAGTCAGCACACTCTTTATTTCTCTATTCGACACTTTGACCTGTCCACTGTTCTAGGGATGGTATGGGGTTGCCACCTTGTGGCGCACATTGTACTTTGCTAGCAATTTCTCGAACGCTTGATTGCAGAAGTGCGTGCCTCCATCACTGATAATGTCTCTCGGGATCCTGAAACGGGTGAATATATTCTTCTTCAAAAACCAACCACCACCCTTGCCTCATTGGTGGGGAGAGTTGCAGCTTCCACCCATTTGGACACATAAACTACAACAATAAGTTTGTACTTATTGCCATAGGATCTGACGAAGGGGCCCATGAAGTCTATCCCTCATTTATCGAACACTTCAACCTCTTGAATTGGTTTCATGGGCATCTCATGGCAACGGGAGATGTTCCCGGCTCACTGACATTCATCACAGCCCTTCACCCTTTTATGTGCATCCTTAAACACGGTTGGCCAGTAGAACCCAGCTTCTAGAACTTTTGCTGCCGTCCTGACTCCTCCAAAATGTCCACCAAATGTCGATGCGTGACATGCCTGCAAAACAAAAGATCGTTATATCTCAGGTACACACCTCCGGATCATATTTCCAACACATATTCTATAAAGATAAGATTCATCCCAGTAATACATGCGGCAGTCACGGTAAAATGTTTTCTTTTGCACAGAGGAGAGGTCATAGGGGACTATACCACTTGCTAGGTAATTTGCGGTGTCTGCATAACAAGGTGCTTCCTCAAGACTTATAGAGAGTAGCTTCTCATCTGGAAAGATTTCTAGAATATCCTCTGCCTCAACTGAGTTTTCACCTCCTTCAAGTCGTGATAGATGATCAGCGACTTGGTTTTTCGTGCCCTCACGGTCATGAATTTCCAGGTCGAACTCTTGCAGTAGTAGAACCCAACGAATCAGGCGCGGTTTGGACTCCTTCTTTTCAATCAGGTACCTAAGAGCAGCATGATCACTATATACAATTACCTTAGATCCAATCAGGTATGATCTGAACTTATCGAATGCGAACACCACAGCCAGCATCTCCTTTTCAGTCACAGTGTAGTTCAGCCGGGCTCTACTCAACGTTCTATTTGCATAGTAAATTGGATTCATTATCTTGTTTTTCCGATGTCCTAGCGCTGCTTCACTGCGTAGTCACTAGCGTCACATATGATTTCAAATGGTTTCTCCCAGTCGGGGGCAACAATGATGGGTGTTGTGACTAGCCTCTTCTTCAACTCCTCAAATGCTACCCTCCAATCATCAGAAAACACGAAAGAGTGATATTTTTCTAATAACTTACACAGAGGGTTGGAAATTTTTGAGAAGTCTTTTATGAATCTCCGATAGAAACTGGCATGCCCGAGGAAGCTCCTGATTTCTTTAACCGATGTGGGAGGTGGAAGCTTTGCTATCACATCGACTTTCGCCCGATCCACCTCGATTCCCTTGCTTGATACCAGGAGACTCTACCCTCTTGGACCATGAAATGGCACTTTTCCCAATTAAGTACAAGGTTAGTCTCGATACACCTTTTCACCACTCGGGTCTTATTTGTAAGGCACTCATCGAATGAGTTCCCCACCACTGAGAATGAACACCTCCATTATATCTTTGACCATGTCAGTGAATATGGCCGTCATGCACCTCTGGAATGTGGCGGGTGCATTGCATAGGCCAAAGAGCATTCTCCGGAAGGCAAAAATCCCATATAGACATGTGAACGAGGTCTACTCTCTGTCCTATAGTGCAATAGAGATTTGGTTGTACCATGAGTACCTATCCAGAAAATAGAAGTGGGACCTCCCTGCTAGTCTGTCAAGCATATGATCAATAAAGGGAAGTGGGAAGTGGTCTTTCCGGGTGGCCAGATTCAATTTCCTATAGTCCATACAAATTCTCCAGCCTGTGACGGTTCTTGTAGAGATCAGCTCATTGTTATAATATTTTACCACTGTCATACCACCCTTCTTAGGCACACATTGCATCGGGCTAACCCAGTTGCTGTCAGAGATGGGGAAAATGATTCCCGCATCTAACCACTTAATAATCTCCTTCTTTACCACTTCCTTCATATTGGGGTTCAACCTTCTTTGGTGTTCCCTGGAAGGTTTGTGCCCCTCTTAAAGCAGAATTTTATGCAAACACTATGTCGGGCTTATCCTCTTAATGTCTGGCATGGTCCACCCAATGGCAGTCTTGCACTCTGTGAGTAACTGCAAAAGTTGTTGTGCCAACACATCTAACAAACTAGATGAGATAATAATAGGTAATGTGGAGTTAGGTCCTAGGAATGCATACCTGAGATGGGCGGGCGGTGGCTTCAACTCCAGGTTTGGTTGTTCTTCTATGGATGGCTTAGCTGGAGGGGTTTCTCTTTTTTCTAAGTGCAGGCGCTCAAATTCAAGCAGACATCAATAACACTGAAATGCGCTTCAAGACAAACTTAGGAAATTTTTTCAAAAATGCCGACTTCCACAATATACGCCGAAAGGATCCCAGGTTATCCAAAGACCGATTTGGACATACTCCCAAGTCCGAAATCATCATATGAACCTGCAGGAACCTTCAAATCCTGATTCAGAAGTCGTTAACTCAAAATTCAAATCTTAGTCAATTTCTCTAACTTAAGGCTTCTAAAATGAGAATTTTCTTTCCAATTTGACTCTGAACTTTCCAAAATTCAACTCCGACCATTCCCACGAGTCATACTTCCTGAAATAGAGCTTCCCATGACTTCAAACCGCTAAACAACGCGCTAGAGCTCAAAATGACCTATCGGGTCGTTACACATACTCCCTTACTTGTCATTTCTTTTGTAAGTATTTCTATTATCTGGTTGGTATTGTTTTACACATATATGGTGAGGATGAGATAAATGCACGAAGGGTGTTGTCGTGCCGTTAGACTTGATGTCTTGAGTACTTTATCACCCTAAGAAAGTATATGAGGTGATTGTTGTGGTTCATGGGCTTTCGTTCTAAGGAAAGGGCTAGTTGAGATGTTGGAAACTGTTAAATTGTGATTCTTTCTGATACTCTTCTATTTCATGTCACAGTCGCATTATGTACTCTATTATTTTATTCTGCATTTTGGTTCTATTGCTAATTTACATTATAGTGTTTATTAATGAGTATCTTTTAAGTAAAAATCTCGTTACTACTTCGACGGGGTTAGTCAAGATACTTACCAGTACATGGGGTCGGTTGTACTGATATTGCACTTCTGCACACTCTGTGCAGACTGTTGGAGCGGAGCTGCTGAAGAAGTCAGGAGCTGACTCAAAAGATGTTGGTGCATTCTCTATAGAAGCTGCCACTTGTCCTTGGTAGTGTTAGACATTATTAATCTGTTCATGTAGTTTTCAAATATAATGAGTATTTATTCATACCATCTTTGTATGTTTTAAGTCTCAGAAACTCATGAGTCGTACTACCAGTTCTTGGGAAGAGTTTGTAACATTTCAGATAAATCCTAATTAAATTTTCTATAAGGTTATTTAGTTTGTTTCTTTTTGTTAATTGGCTTACCTAGCAGGTCAAATTCGGTGCCGTAATGACCTGTGATTTTTGGGTCATGACAAGGTGGTATCAGAGCCTTAGGTTTGTAGGTTCTACGAGTCATGAGCAAGTGTCTAGTAGAGTCCTGCGAATCGGTATGATGACGTCCATATCTATCTTTGAGAGGCTACAAGGCATTTAGAAAAAAATTCCCTTTCTTCTTTCCTTATTGTGCGGCCTTGTTTCAGCTTAAACCTACGACTTTGACTCCTCCCAATCGCTTATATGTGGTGTTGTGCACTCAGTATTCATTATGTACCGACGATCGGTGATGCTGCAGATAGATCACGATGTGTTGTCTAGCCTCAGAAGCAGATTTCTTGTTAAATCTTCTAGTTGTTCATTTGTGGTATGAGGCGGGTTCATATGTCTGGTTGGTAAGCACAAATTTGGGAACATTGGCTGGTGACCTAGTTATTGTGACTAAGGTGGGTTCATGGCAAGGTAACGATTTGAGTATAACCGATGAGCCATATCCTGCATGATGAGTTTGGATCGTGTGAGGTTTCCATTCGGTGGAGTGCATATGTGATCATTTCAGAGCATTTGGAGAAGTTGTTTGACTATTACAATGATGGGTAAGCGCTTGGCAGAGTCTTCGGGGCGTTCTATGACCAGTATTGCATGAGTTTTTGAAGTATTCAACTAAATAGTCCTGCGGGATCGGGGCATGCTTTGAAGATATGGTACCTTAGGTTGTTGATGGGGTGTTCTATGGCTTCGAGCTAAGTGGTGGAGTCTTCTAAAGACGATCGGATTGTAGGGTCATGGGTAGTATCAATTTCCGGACCAGAAGATTACATGGTTATTTCTTTGAATGGGCATATATTGGTGTAGCACGGGTTGCTTGACGCATATTAGCTGTGTATCGAAGATCAGACTAAAATGAGTAGTTATCGAGAAGGTTCTGGCAAGTTCTATGTCTTATGTAGCCTTTAAGGGCTTTTGGATTTGTCTATGGGTGGGCTTGAAAATGGAAGTGCATGGTAATTGGATCTTCGGTGTTTCCTTGTCAAGAAGAGTCTACATGTCAATGTTGGAGTGATGCAAGAAATGGCTTTGGGTTCCCTGGAAGTTCCCTCAGGGTGATCATATCAGATTGACTTACTTTTGGGTTGGCAGTCTGCGTGACTCGATTGAGTTAGAGGCGATTGGTTCTGATTACTCGATTATGTATTACTAGGTTTCGGAGAATTTATCATGGTTATGACCACAGTCGGAGTTGAATTTTCTACAGGTATGGAAGTAATATTTCGTGTGGTGGTGTTCTCCTAGATTGAGTTAAATGAAATATTATCGGGTGATGAGGTGTTAAATTTGCTTATGGTTCAGATTTGACTATGAGACTTTCATAGTGTTGTGAGTTAGGATGTTAGAGGTCATTCACCGTGTGGGGTTGAAAGGTTGCATGTACAAGGTTGCAGTTTAGTTTTAGAGGGAAGGATACGACCTCTTGATGTCTCGGACAATTTTGGGTGTTTGAAGTCTTGTTGGCACAATGATATTCCAACGAAGTAGAGTTGGCCTGTTGGCAAGAACATTGTGTTTCGACTTATGGGTGATTCTATCATGCCCTAAAATCGAGGGGACGCGACTGGCAGTCAACCTGGTGACCCCAGTCAAGCAAACCTGATTTGCCTTTCCTACCCAACGCATTTTCCCGTAATTATAGCATACATTATTTATGTGAAACAGTGAGATAAGCTTAGAAGTACGTGATTACCACAATAATCCAATTCTTCCTCATTTTACATTATTATACTAGATTTCCCAAAAAAACATACATAATAGATACAACACTTCCTAATACAGACCACGATTACGAGCAAATACAACCACTGCCCAAAATACATATATACACACCCACATAGTGTCTACGGAGCCTCTAAGAGTACTAGAAGTTTATACAATTCTTGCCGGCAACAAGGCCCCCGCTATACCTTACAATACATAATATACTCAAAAGGAAATGGTATGAACTACATATGGCCCCGAGAGGAAGTAAGGCTCACCAGTACAACTGAAAAAGGATGAGGAGAAAGCACCACTAACGGGGAGCTGAGCTACCTGCTATGGACCCACCTACATCCATATAAAAGATGTAGCGCCATCGGCAAAAGGGACGTTAGTACTGTGGAATAGTACTAGTATTTATAAACAAACTTTATCCCAAGGACAATCAAACAGTACACAATTAAGAGACAGTAATAGAACCAATTAATCAATGCACGTGGAAAGAAACAACAAAAATCAAACAAGTTTCACAATCTCTCCCTTTTTTCCCTTTCAACATCATCATATTCAAGCGCTCATAGATTTTCATTTCAGTAGTGATAATGATCACATTCCATCCTTATTTCCTCAGCCACCCTTATTACCTCGGCCACCCTTATTTCCTCACCTCACCAAGCTTATTACTTTGTGTTGCGGTGCGCAACCTGATCCCACATGACAATCATATTTCATAACAGCAACCACAAACAATTACATCACAAGAATCATCATTTCAAGAAATACAAGTTCATAGCAACAATTTATTTATTTGGGCCCAAGGAACCATAACTCTCATCAAGTAGTAATTCATGTAGATGATATTTCCATAATCGTTCAACTCATATACATCACTCCAAAATACCCTTTTTCATTACTTTCCATGCACGGCTATTAGCCCTTTTATACATTCCCACATTTGGGTACATTAACCTTCTTTCATTCATTAACACATACTTTTATATAGATACCCTTGAGAGTTTACGAGCTTTGTACATAATAAGATAGTCACATCAAAACACTTTTCACGATCTCATATAGCACAGTAGTATGGAAATCAACTAGGACAATCAGAGAATTGAATCTTATGTCTCAACACATTTGAAAAATCAATTCACATGTTTTCAAACAAGGTACACATACCGTATGCTCGGACCCAACAAGAGGATTCTACAAAGGTTAAAGTTAGCCATACATACCTCAAATCGGGATCTTTTCTTAATTTCTATCTCAAATCACCGGACCTTCTAGCACCTTCAATCTAATTCACAATTCGGCACATTGAAACATAAAACTAGGAATCATAAATGTCTTGAACTCACTTGAGTTTTCTATCAAACACTAGGTGTTTCCTTTAGAATAAATTACCCCTTTTTAATGAAAGGTTACTCCAACCTATTTTCCTTTACTAGATTATGATAAATTGGGTACATGCATGCAAGATTCTGAACCCCATCTTTATGAACTATCCCACCCATGATTCATTTTAACAAAATCTGGAAATTTAGGGTTAATGGGGTAGAATCTTACCTCTTAGAGTGAAGGAATTTGTTCCCTACTTGATTAGTTCCAAGTTTGAGTGATGAAGGAAGACTAATTTGATGAAGTTGAGACTTTCTCTCTCTAGAACCCACTCTTTCCTCTCTCTAATATCTCAGAAAAATGGTTAAAAATGAAGGGGAGGGGTGTTTATAATGAACTGGGGTCGGGTTTTAAAATTAGAAAAAAATAGGGCCCGACACTAGAATGCGGTCACATTCCTGACATGCGGTCCGTAGAATCGACCGCATAATGGCCCTCAAGATGGGCCAAAATTCGAAACATATTACCCAGGTATGCGACCATTGTGCGGTCCGCATACACATTATGCGGTCGCATAATGGACCGCATAGTTGACCTCAAATGGGGCAGTGATCTACCCGTGTATGAGACCATCATGCGGTCCGCATACACGTTATGCAATCGCATAGTGCGTCGCATAAAACCTACTTTCTGGAAAATTTTATTCTATAAGTCTCGGGGTACATTACTCAATTTAGGTCCGTTTTAAAAATTCCCACAATAAAAACAACTCGGGGGCTCATTCGGGCATTATTTTTAGACGAGAAAATTTTACGGGTCTTTACATACTCCCCCCTTAAAAATCATTCGTCCTCGAATGAGGGTTTTGGAAATCATTTAGTTTTGAAAGCATGATATGTAACTTCCATATTTTCACTAACTCCAATGTTTCAGAAAATTTTTGCCAGAGTTCCCTTTGTAATTAGACCTATCTACTTGTCAGAGAGCCCCCGAAACACATTTCCAAGCACCATTACATAGTTTTAACCACCCAATAACTCACACACAACGTTGTTACCTCAACAATTTGCAAATATTCAACCATTTTGACAACTACACATAGTTCTTTCTTCTTATATCACAAACTTGCACATGATTCACATTTTTGCACATAACTTGGTTGTTTTAATGAGTCCCATAAAACCCAATCACCTCAATATACTATGTTCATTTCAATTAATCATTACCAACCTACTCTACCATTAATCACTTGCCTAACACATACATTCCACAAAACTTTCATTTACCTCAAGGGTTGCACACTACCCAAATAGATCTGCGGGCTCAGTTTTAGCACACATTGGAAAATTGCAACAATAAGGCAATTAGGGAAGATGGGGTGCTTTTGCACAAAATCGAAAATAAAAAATAATTTTCTTAGAGATAACGGTTCTGACGACACTACTAGATTTATTCAAAAAAATGGGTATATTTTTCTTTCATCTCATTTTCCTCCTCCCACGTGGCTTCCTCAATGTGCTGACTTCGCCACAATACATTAACTGAAGCAATTTATTTGTTCCTCAATCTACAGACTTGTCTATCAAGAATACCAACCGGAACCTCTTCATACGATAAGTCTTCATTAACCTCAATAGTCTTAAGTGGCATGATGGCTGATGGATCTCCAACCACTTTCTTCAACATGGACACGTGGAACACCGGGTGCACTCATGGCAATTTAGGGGGTAATTCCAACCTATAAGCCACTTGTCCTATCCTTTGAGCAATCCGATATGGCCCGACATACCTTGGGCTCAGTTTCCATTTCTTCCCAAACCGCATCACTCCCTTCATGAGAGATACCTTTAAGAATACCCAATCGTCAACTTGGAATTCCAATTCTCTTCGACGAACGTCCGCTTAGGAATTTTGACGGCTCTGAGAAGTTTTCATCCTCTCCCGAATGACTCTGACTTTTTCCAATGCCTGGTGCACAAGATCTGGCCCTAACAATTTTGTTTTACCAACCTCGAACCACCCAATCGGAGATCTACACCTCCTTCCGTACAATGCCTCAAACGGGGCCATCTGAATACTAGCGTGAAAGCTGTTACTGTAAGCAAATTCGATAAGCGGTAAATGATCATCCCAACTACTCTTGAAGTCCAACACACAAGACCATAACATATCTTCAAGCGTCTGAACAGTCTTCTCTACCTGACCATCAGTCTGCGGATGGAAAATTGTGCTGAGATTTACTTGAGTACCTAAACCTTGCTGAAATTTCCTCCAAAAATTAGCCGTGAACTGGGCTCCTCGGTCTGAGATAATAGAAACTTCAGTACCATGAAGCCTGACTATTTACTTGGTATACAACTGAGCGTACTATTCTACAGTATCGGTGGACTTGACCAGCAAGAAGTGAGTTGATTTCATGAGTCGATCCACTATCACCCAAATCGAGTCGAACTTGCACTGAGTGCGAGGTAACCCTACCACCAAATCCATGTTGATCATTTCCCATTTTCACATTGGAATTTCCATAAGCTGAGTTAACCCACTAGGCCTCTGATGCTCGGCCTTCACCTACTGATAATTCGAACATTTAGATACAAAGTCCGCCACACCTCTTTTAATACCGCTCCACCAATAAATTTCTCGGAGATCTTGATACATTTTCGTAGAACTTGGGTGCACGGAAAACCTTGAATTATGATCTTCCGCCATCACCCTCTCCCGGAGATTACCCATATCAGGAACACATAACCTTCCTTGGCACCGCAAAACACCATCATCGCTCTCGAGTGAAAATGCCAAAATATTGCTATTCAAAACTACCTCCTTCAATTGCGCCAATGCTGGATCAATAAACTGCTTCTCCTTGACTTCCGCTACAAGTGATGATTATGCCCCATTATGCATCATGACTTTCCCCTCGTCTGAGGTCGAGAAACAGACCCCCACACTAGCCAATTTACAAACCTCCCAAGGCAACGACCTCTGATCTTCCTCCAAATGAGCTAGACTACCCAAAGACTTCCGACTGAGAGCGTTGGCCATTACATTTGCTTTCCCTGGATGGTACAGAATGTTCATATCATAATCCTTAAGCAATTCTAACCATCACCGTTGTCTTAAATTCAACTCCTTCTGCTTGAACAAATATTGGAGACTCTTGTGGTCTGAGAACACGTCCACACGGACCCCATACAAATAATGCCGCCAGATCTTTAATGCAAACACAACTGTCGCGAGTTCTAAATCATGAGTCGGATAATTCTTCTCGTGATTCTTGAGTTGCCTGGAAGCATAGACTATAACCTTTATGTGTTGCATCAACACACATCCCAACCCAACCCTTGAAGCATCGCAATAAACCACAAATCACTCCATGCCTTCTGGCAAAGTTAACACCGAAGCCGAAGTTAATCTTGTTTTCAATTCCTGAAAGCTCTTTTCACAAGTGTCGGACCATTGGAACTTAGTTGCCTTCTGCGTCAATTTAGTCAATGAGGAGGCGAGGGTAGAGAACCCCTCCACAAATATCCGATAATACCCGGCTAGACCCAAGAAATTGCGAATCTCTGTCGGGGTCGTTGGTCTAGGCCAATTCTTTACCACTGTGATCTTCTGGGGATCAAACTTAATCCCTTTTCTAGAAACAACATGACCCAAAAATGTGACTGACTCCAACCAAAATTCACATTTTGAAAACTTGGCATAAAATTGGTGCTGATGAAGAGTCTGCAGAACTTCCTTGAGGTGATTAGTATAATCCTCCCGACTGCGCGAGTAGACAAGGATGTCATCAATAAAAACAATCACGAAGGAGTCAATAAATGGTTTGAAAACCTTATTCATAAGATCCATGAAATTCGCTGGAGCATTGGTCAGTCCAAAAGACATTACCAAAAATTCAAAATGGCCATAACGAGTTCTGAAGGCGGTATTAGGAATATCCTGCTCTCTGATCTTCAACAGATGATACCCCGACCGTAAATCAATTTTGGAGAAGAACCTCACACCCTGCAATTGGTCGAACAAATCATCTATCCTAGGCAATGAATACTTACTTTTTATAGTGACTTTGTTGAGCTGCCGATAATCAATACACATCCGAAGTGACCCATCCTTCTTCCTTATGAAAAGAACCGGAGCGCCCCACAGCGACACACTCGGCCGAATGAACCCCTTCTCTAATAAGTCTTTCAACTGCTCATTTAACTCCCTCAACTCTACTGGCACCATTCTATATGGTGGAATAGATATTGGCTTCGTATCTAGCAATAAATCAATCCCGAAATCGATCTCTCTATCTGGCGGAATCCCTGGAAGCTCTTCCAAAAATACTTCAAGAAACTCATTCACGACCGGGATGGACTTAGGGGCAGACACTTCTGAAGTGGTGTCCGCAACCCGGACCAAATGATAAACACATCCCTTTTTAATCATCTTCGAGGCCTTAAGGTAGGAAATAAAACTGCCCTTTGGCACCACACCATTCCCTTTCCACTCAATAACTGACTCATTAGGAAACTCTAGTCTCATAATTCTGGTTCGGCAGTCGAGTTTAGCAAAGCACGAGTAAAGCCAATCCATTCCCATGATAACATCGAAATATACCATCCCAAGTTCGATAAGATCGGTCGTGGTATCTCGACCACACACCGTGACAACAAAATTCTTGTAGACTCGCGCGGCTGTAATATAATCACCAATCGGAGTCGACACAGAGAACGGCTCATGAAGTTGTTCGGGTTCTATCCCAAAACTTGATGCAATAAAAGGGGTAACATACGACAAGGAGGACCCCAGATCAATAAGATCATAACAATCAAGGTCTTGAATAGCCAGAATATCTGTAACAACGTCTCGGGAAGCCTCCGTACTCTGGAGACCACTCAAAGCATAGAACCAACTGGGTCCACCTCTACCACGAGCTCCACCTCTAACTGCACCATGCCCTGCTGGAGCTGGAGGACATACTGAAGATGCAGCAACTAAGGAACCGGACGGCTGAGCCAAACCACTACCCATGCCCTGACTGGGAGCACGACAATCCCGCCGAATATGACCTCTCACCCCATACCCGTAGCATATCGGGATATCCAGTTAACAAGGCTCGACATGGAACCTCCCACACTCAGGGCACGGAGCCCTCCTCTGCTGCTGGAAACTCTTTGACGACCGGACTGATGGGGTCTCCTACTGTCTAATCATGGTCCCGAGAGACTGCTCTACTGATAACGATGCACTGATGGCGGTGCATTGGATGAGGACTGAGCATAAGAATGGGATGGCCTTGATGGTCCTCTCCGTCTCCCTCCACCAACTGAAATCCCTGAGTGGCCTGCTGACCAGGCCTTGCTAATACTCTCCCTCTCAGACCTAATCTTCAATTTTCTAGCCTCCGTGGCTTGGGCGAATCCCACTATCTTACCATAATTCATGTCTGAGTGCAAGGCAGATGTAGCAGCTTCACTCACAACCAAGGGTCTGAGGCCCTGAACAAACCGTCGAACTCTGGCATCCATAGTCGATACCAAATGAGGACCGTACTTGGACAACCTCACGAACTCTTTGTGGTACTCCCACACACTCATGTTACCCTGCTTGAGAACCTCAAAATCCGTAGCACTAGCTGCCATAGTCTCGGCAGGGATGAAGTGATCCATGAAAGCATCAACGAACTCATCCCATCTCGCCGGAGGACTTCCCTCCCCACGGGAATCCTCCCACATCTTGAACTAGGAATACACTACTCCCCTCAACCTGTAAGATGCTAACTCAACCCCCTCTGTCTATGTAGCCTTCATAACCCGGAGCGTCTTCTACATTTCATCTAGAAAGTCCTGTGGATCGGCCTTTGAATCAATACCTGAGAAC
This sequence comes from Nicotiana paniculata, assembly GCA_005239505.1. Lineage (NCBI taxonomy): Eukaryota > Viridiplantae > Streptophyta > Magnoliopsida > Solanales > Solanaceae > Nicotiana > Nicotiana paniculata. The sequence continues at coordinate 77,077 of ML337533.1, forward strand.
TCTGGATGGGACAACCGCAGAAACTGGTTGACTCTCGAACCGGCGGAATCTCCCTGTCTGCTAGAGGATGCAGGGGGTAGCATGAGATCTTTGGGCCTGAGCGGCCACTAACTGGGTCAACATATGAATAGCCCCCCTGAGGTCCCCATCGGAAGTACCAGGTCATGAAGCTAGAACCGAAGAAGGATCAGGAATATCGACGGGAGGGGTTGTAGCACCCTCCGCCGCAGCAGGAATAGGAACACTCTGATCTAGAATAGAAAGTCTAGATGGATTCAAGGTCGGAGATTCGCTCTCACCCGCACCATTGGGTAACGAATTCACGGCCACACTTGGGGCGGCATTGGCCTCTAGCCTGAGTCGAGCTCTCTCCTTTGGTTCCATCACTAAATATTTTGGAACAGAGCACGAGTTAGAATAATAATGAAATGGGTGTTTCCAAAATGTCCATGTAGTCCCCTAATTATAGATGTGGTCGACAACACACCGATAAGAAAGGCTCTACTAAACACGGCTCCGAGACATCCTAGGACACTTTTAAAACCTTAGGCTCTGATACCAAGTTTCTCACGCCAAAAAATCGAGGGGACGCGACCGACACTCAATCGGGTGACCCCAGTCAAGCGAACCTGATTTGCCTTTCCTACCCAATGCGTTTCCCCGTATTTATAGCATATATTAGTCATGTAAAACAGTGAGATAAGCTGAGAAGTGAGTGATTACCAAAATAAATCCAATTCTTCCTTATTTTACATTATTATACTAGATTTCCCAAGAAAAACATACATACTAGATACAACACTTCCCAGTACGGACCACGATTACAAGCAAATACAACCACTGCCAAAACTACATATATACACACTCACATAGTGCCTACGGAGCCTCTAAAAGTACTAGGAGTTTATACAATACTTGCCGGCAACAAGGCCACGACTATACCTTACAATACATAATATACTCAAAAGGAAATGGCATTAACTACATATGGCCCCGAGAGGAAGTGGGGCTCACCAGTACAGCTGAAAAAGGATGAAGAGAAAGCACCACTAACGGCGAGCTGAGCTACCTTCTATGGACCTACCTACATCCATATAAAAGATGTAGCGCCCCCGGCAAAAGGGATGTTAGTACTGCGGAATAGTACTAGTATATATAAACAAACTTTATCCCAAGTACAATCAAACAGTACACAATTAAAAGACAGTAATAGAACCAATTAATCAATGCACGTGGAAAGAAACAACCACAAATCAAACAAGTTTCACAATCTCTCCCTTTTTTCCCTTTCAACATCATCATATTCAAGAGCTCATAGATTTTCATTTTTGTAGTGATAATGATCACATTCCATCCTTATTTCCTCGGCCACCCTTATTGACTCACTCCTCATCAAGCTTATTACTTAGTGCTGCGGCGCGCAACCCGATCCCACCAGACAATCATATTTCGTAACAACAATCACAAACACTTATATCACAAGAATAATCATTTCAAGGAATACAAGTTCATATCAATAATTTATTTATTTGGGCCCAAGGCACCATAACTCTCATCAAGTAGTAATTCATGCACACAGTATTGCCATAATCGTTCAACTCATTTACATCATTTCACAATACCCTTTTCATTACTTTCCACGCATGACTTTTAGCCAATTTATACATTCCCACATTTGGGCACATTAACCTTCTTTCATTCATTAACACATACTTTCTTATCGATACCCTTGAGAATTTACGAGCTTTGTACATAATAAGATAGGCACATCAAAATACTTTTCACGATCTCATATAGCACGGTAGTATGGAAATCAACTAGGACAATCAGAGAATTGAATCTTACGTCTCAACACATTTGAACAATCAATTCACATGTTTTCAAACAAGGTACACTTACCGTATGCTCGGACCCAACAAGAGGATTCTACAAAGGTTAAAGTTAGCCATACATACCTCGAATCGGGATTTTTCCTTAATTTCTATCTCAAATCACCAGACCTTCTAGCACCTTCAATCTAATTCACAATTCGGCACATTTAAACATAGAATTAGGAGTCATAAATATGTCTTGAACTCACTTGAGTTTTCTATCAAACACTAGGTGTTTCCTTTAGAATAAATAACCCCTTTTTAGTGAAAGGTTACTCTAACCTATTTTCCTTTACTAGATTATGATAAATTGGGTACATGCATGCAAGATTCTTAACCCCAGCTTTATGAACTATCCCACCCATGATTCATTTTAACAAAATCTGGAAATTTAGGGTTAATGGGGTAGAAGCTTACCTCTTAGAGTGAAGAAATTTGTGCCCTACTTGATTAGTTCCAAGTTTGAGTGATTAAGAAAGACTAATTTGATGAGGTTGGGACTTTCTCTATCTAGAACCCACTCTTTCCTCTCTCTAATATCTTAGAAAAATGGTTAAAAATGAAGATGGGGGTGTTTATAATGAACTGGGGTTGGGTTTAAAATTAGAAAAAAACAAGGCCTGACACAAGAATGTAGTCAGGAATGCGATCGCATTCCTGACATGCGGTCCGCAGAATCGGCCGCATAATGGCCCTCAAGATGGCCAAAATTCAAAACACACTGCCCAGGTATGCGACCATTGTGCTGTCCGCATACACGTTATTCGATAGCATATTGGACCGCATAGTCGACCTCAAATGGGGCAGTGATATGCCCGTGTATGCGACCATCATGCGGTCCGCATACACGTTATGCGATCGCATAGTGCGTCGCATAATACCTACTTTCTGGAAATTTTTATTCTATAAGTCTCGGGGTACTTTTTAGTCAATTTAGGTCTGTTTTAAAAATTCCCACAATAAAAACAACTCGGGGGCTCATTCAGGCATTTTAGACGAGAAAATTTTACGGGTCTTTATAGATTCTCCGTGAGATGATGGATTATGAATTACGTGTCAGCTATTTGAGAAGCGGTGTTGAGATTGGGTATGACAATTCTTGTATTCGTGAGGCTGAGAGAGTGAATATTCTTTTTGGCGGACTATTCCTTGATTGCTAGTTGTGAATGAGTGTGGTAGATCTGATGATTAATGGTATGTGTTATGGAAATGTTGCTATAGACTTTTGGAAGGTTTATTACATGTTTGAGGATGACCATAATTTGGTTTGGGGAATATTTTGAGCTTTGTGAGGGTGTGTAATATGTACTAGACTGGATTTTCTTGCTCTTGCGCAGTTGTTGCCACATGTATATCATCGGGTGGAATGGATGTTATTCACACCTTGGTTTATGTTATATGTCTCTCTCTTATGCTACGATGGGTTGTGAGGGTTACATGATTCTTCTCACGCATATTATGATTCGGTTTAGGCCTCATGGCACTATAGGCGAGGTGTCCGTGTGATGTTGCTTATCTTATTGTACCACAGTTGTGCTTGTCTTTCTCAGTGTTTTTTGTTCCTAATGATTTCCCCATATTTACATTTTGTGCATTATGTTGTGCTCCATGTTGATGCACATGTGATCGGTGAGCCTGAGTATTATGGCTCGATGGGTACCCTGTATGGATTGATATGATGGGATCGGGTTGCACACCGCAATGGTATCTGAATTATTACTTGGTAGTGTACATAAGCGGGTTGTGTGTGGCTCCATATGTTTATTGTTGAAGCTTGTCGGTGCGGCTGCTCGTATTGGCTGAGATGAGGTTGCTAGACCTGAGATTTGCGCTATTATATTGGGATGAAGAAGGTTTGGAAGAATAACACTATATTTTGTTGAGGATGTGGACAATGACCCTGGTCGGGCGAGTGAGTTTCTTGGCTTATTGATCAGATGAGTGGTTAAGCGGTTATGCGTGCTTCTTTCATAACCGGTAGGGTATGAAGGTTTTGAACGAGGTTCTAATCGATATGAGATTTGCTGTCGGGGCTGGATTTGTTTTGGGCAGTAACGGCGGTTAGTCGTCCCTACTGTGTGTGTCATGATTTAGTATAACTGGTTCATACTTATACAGTATCTGGCTGTGGGATTCAGGTCTTGTAATGAATTCTGGATGATAGAGATTGAGTTCTAAGATTTAAGGACCAAGGTCGAAATAAGGATCTCTAGTTAGGTTGTGTTGGAAGTCTTATGTTGATCAGAGTGACGTGGGATCACCCCTGATTTATGCCTAGTAAGGTTACACCATAATTTTGTAGCTTTGGAAAGACTTCTGACACGTTCGAGGACGAATGTGTGTTTAAGTGGTGGAGAATGGGACGACCCGACAGGGCGTTTTGAGTATCTGCACTTCGCTCGGTATTTTGAGGGCTCGTGTATCTCAGTGTTATGTTATGGGACTTTTTGGTATGTTTGGACGTGGTCCCTAGGGGCTCGGGTGAGTTTCAGATAGGTTTGGGATGTGTTGCACTCATTTTTCTTATGTTTCGACGTCGTTTCTTCAAACATGAATGTTACCACATTAAGAAAACAAACTCCGATTTATGTTTTTATTGAATCATTAGAGCCGCATCATAATTACGGATCCATAGAAAAAAGAATCATCGAATTTGTACATCTTATGACAAATTTATGGTAATTTTACTAAAACTTGGGTTACCAGATATTTTTCAGATTAATTACGAAATTGCGACTACGGCGTATTTAAAATATGCTCTATTTGCAAATATTAAAACTTACATATCTCATTCATTATAAGGTCAAATTGAGTGATTCAAAAGCCTAACTTGAATATAATTTCACAAGGAAACTATTGGAGGCATAAAAACGGAGTTTCGGGATTGTTTGGCATGAGAAACGAGGTAGAATAGCTGGCAGAAAAATATATAAAACTAAGGTTTGTTCATTTGGTCTTATTTTGAGTTGGGGGGCTCGGATTTGGGAAATTTTGGAGGGGATTTTCATCATATGGATTGGGGTAAGTGTTCTCTACTAGGTTTTGGTTATATTTCATGAATCTATCTTTGTTTTTGGGATTTGATTGATGATTTCAAAGTGAAATTTGGGGGGTTTTGCCTAAAGTTTCATAATATGAATTTTTTAGTTTTGAACATCGATTTGGAGTCGGAATTGAGTGAAACTAGTATGGTTGAAATCGTAATTGAATGGCTTGTCGGATTTTGTGAGTTTTATCGGATTCCGAGACGTGGGCCCGGGTGTGATTTTTGGCCGGATTTGGGATTTGATTTAGGATTCGATCTTTATCATTTGGAATTATTTTCTTGGGATTTAATTGTTGTATTTGAGTTGATTTTGGATAGTTTTGAGATGTTCGGATGTCACTACGCACGTGATGGCATTTTTGGAGCATCGCTTGGCTTGCTCGGTATTGTAATTGACTTGTTCGAGGTAAGTGTTTTCTCTAAATTTGTTGAGGTAATTCTTCCTCCTAATTGTTATTGTTTGCCACATGCGGGGGTGATACATATATGAGGTGACAGGCATATATGTATCTGCCAGGGTTAACCATGCTCGGGAGTAGATTGTGCTATAATTGTGTTTTGTAAAATTTCGTAATTTCCTTAATTCATGTCTTACCTGTTTTACTGATATTAAGAATGCAGTATAAAATATTAGTAATCAAGACTTAGCCTAATATCACTTGATCAAATTTGATAGAATTCTAAGAATACATTGATGTGTCTAGTTTGGTTCATCTCTATGCGTAATAACTACTACCTTGCTGCGATTGATATTTGAGGTGCTGGATTCTGTACTTGTGTTACTGATAAAATGTGAAATTTGTGGAAGTACTTGAATTGTACGGCCCTTGAGGGCTTATTGAATCATTGTTGTCTTAGAAATTCAGTAATCGAAATATGTTTATATTATTCGTTTAAACACTATTTTCGATGTTATTTACACTTCATGCCTTGCCATTTTATTGTTATTCATATGCTTGGTGAGGAAGAGTGTAAATCACGAAGGGTGATGCTGCGCCATTGTATATATTCATTATCATGTGAGGAAGAGTGCAAAGCACGAAGGGTGATGACGTGTCATTATATATATTCATTATCATGTGAGGAAGAGTGTAAAGCACGAAGGATGATGCCGTGACATTTCATATACATTATCATGTGAGGAAAGAGTGTAAAGAACGAACGGCGATGCCATGCCATTTCATATAGATTACCATGTGAGGAAATAGTGTAAAGTACGAAGGGTGATAACGTGCCAGTTCATTTATATTGTTATGCTTTTAATATTGTGAGGTCATGGAACGAAGGGTGTTTCCGTGCAGGTGAGAATCAGGGGCATGCATTATGATGTGATATATGTTTTCCATGTATAATTTCTGCCTTTACCTTGATTTGTCATTGTCGCCATTATACATTTTGTGTGATATGTTGTTTGTCCCGTACTTGACCTCTATCTCAATTGTTGTTGTGTTGTCCATGTATTTTACTTGCTTAACTTGCATATTCCATGCCTATTTCCTGACTTTATAATTATACTCATGTTATATCTATTCTGTTGTACCATAGTGTAAGTCTTCCACCATGCTATTCCTTCATGTCCTTACTTGTTAACTTGTGTAGATCATGTGTTTCCTTCTTACTTTCTATATTGTACTTAGACCTCCATCAAGATAGTTAATTCAAATTATAACCCTTTTTTCCTAATTGCGATCATTATCTCTATGCTCTTTGCTTAGTCTGTTATTGATGTTCTTCTGTACATTCTCGTATATTATCAATGCTTGCATACTCCCTTCCTTGTCATTTATATTTTTAGTATTTCTATCATTTGGTTGGTATTGTTTTACACATATATGGTGAGGATGAGATAAATGCACGAAGGGTGTTGTCGTGCCATTAGATTTCATGTCTTGACTACTTTATCACCCTAAGAAAGTATATAAGGTGATTGTTGTGGTTCATTGGCTTTCTGTAATGACCCGATCAGTCGTTTTGTGCTCTTGCGTGTCGTTCCGCGGTTTGAAGTTGTGAGCAGCTTCGTTTCAGGTATTATGACCTGTGGGCGTGGTTAGAATTGAATTACAGGAAGTTTAGAATTGATTTGGAAATAAAATTCTCATTTCGAAAGCCTTAAGTTGGAGAAATCAACTAAGATTAGAATTTTGAGTAAAAGATCTCAAATCAGGATTTGAAGGTTCCAGGAGGTTCATATGATTATTTCGAACTTGGGTGTATGTACGGATCGGGTTTTGGATAACCCGGGAGAATTTCGGCATATATTGTGGAAGTTAGCATTTTAGAAGGATTTCATGAATTGGAGCTTGAAGCGCATATCCATGAGGTTGATGTCCGTTTCGAATTCCGAATCTATGAATAGATCCATATGGTGATTTTGGAGTTGGGAGCGCGATCGAAAGTGAATTTGGATGTTCGTATGTCATTTTGAAGTCTTTTGGCTATAGATAGAAATTTGAAGGTTTTGAGAAATCTGACCGGAAGTGGAAATTTTGATATCAAGGTCAGAATGTGATTCCGGAAGTTGGAGCAGGTCCGTAATGTTGAATATGACTTGTGCATAAAATTTGTGGTCTATTGGACGTGATTTTATATGTTTCGGCATCGGATGTAGAAGTTAGAAAATTCTAAGTTCATAAAGTTGGGATTTGAATGCGATTCGTGGTTTCGATGTTGTCTGATGTGATTTGATGCCTCGAGCAAGTCCGCATTATGTTTTGGAACAGGTTGGTATGATTGGAAGGGGTCCCGGGGGCCTCGGGTGGATTCCGGGTGGTTAACGGATCAAAGTTCAAGTTGGAAAAGGGCTGAAGCTGCTATCATCTGGTGTAACCGCACCTGTGAGGTTTTGGCCGCTGGTGCGGCGTGGGAGTCGCAGGTGTGAGTATGGGCTTGGCTTGGTTGGGAACCTCAGGTGTGATGGATATTCCGCACCCGTGAAGCCACAGGTGCGGGAAGTAGGGCGCATGTACGATTTGGCTGGAGTTGAGGGAAACCGCAGGTGTGGGTGATCTGGTTGCACCTGCGCGATCATTGGTGTGGATGAAGGACCGCAGGTGCGGAAATCGACCTGGGCAGAATGTTTTAAAACAACAAATTTGGTTCATTGACTTCATTTTTCTTCAAGGGATAGGCGATTTTTGAGAACTTTCAAGGGAGATTTCACCAGGTATCAAGAGGTAAGTAAATTCCTCTCGTTTTGAATTTAATGCAAGATTATTACATTGATTTGGTAGTGGAAATTGAGGAAAATTTGGGAAATATTGAAGAAACCTAGAATTATGGGAATTTGGATTTTAGCCACGAATTGAGCATGCATATTAGAGTAAATTGTATATTTGAGTTAGTAATGCTATGGGTAGGGTATATCTTCGAGAAATATCGGATTCCGGGCACATGGGCCTGAGGGCATTTTATCCATTTCACTGAGCGGAGTTGGGGAAGTATATGATTTGGAATTGCTGCATATTTAGAGTATATTTTCATGGTTCTTCGTTGTTTGGATAGTTTAGGAGCATTGTGCGACGTTTGGAGTCATCGGAAGGGATTGGAGGCTGGTTAAGGAATTTCGGAGCAAGGTAAGTCCCCTTTCTAACATTGTGAGGGGGAATCGTCGCCCTAGGTGAATTAATTCAATATATGTTATTATCTTCGGGGGCTACGTACGCACAAGGTGACGGGAGTCCGTGCGTAGCTACTATTATGCCATGTCTGGGTAGCCTAGGACCCACTAGCATGCTTTATGTGTGTACCTATAACCCTGTATGTAATATTAAACTGCTAATATGACCGAAAACGTGATTGAAAGTTTAAAAGAAAACTAGAGTTCATATTGTTAACCTTCTAAAAACAGAATTGTTTCCGATGTGAATATATGTGTACCTGGACTGGGTTGTATCATGGAGTATTACTAAACTGGACAAATGAGTTTCAAAAACAAATATTTCAATTTCATTTTTCTTTTAATAAAGACTTTACCATTTTTCTGAGAAAAACTGTTTTCTTGATAAAATACGAATTTATTATGTGGATATGTGTAACTTCGGGTGCCTGAGTCAGTTGAGTGATTTTCGAACAGGAAGACCTTGTATTTATGTATGTATTCTTATGAGCACCTGAGTCTCATGTATGATTCGCGAGCAGGCTAGCCGTATTATATTGAGAGGTGCACTTTTGGGACAGGCCATTGGATCCTCGGCAGTGCACAGAGTGGATTATTATATTGAGAGACGCACTTTTGGTACGAGCCGTTCGATCCTCGGAATTGCGTAGAGATATTGAGAGATACCAAGTTGGACAAGAACATTATCACTTTCAACTTCACTGCACGATATAGAATAACAATGAAAAGAGTGTTTCCTAAATGTCCATGTAGCCCCCCAATTATAGATGTGGTCGACAACACACCGATAAGAAAGGCTCTACTAGACACGGATCTGAGATATCCTAGGACACTTTTAAAATGTTAGGCTCTGATACCAAGTTTGTCACGCCCCAAAATCGAGGGGACGCGACCAGCACTTAACCGGGTGACCCCAGTAAAGCAAACCTGATTTGCCTTTCCTACCCAACGCGTTTCCCCGTATTTATAGCATACATTATTCATGTAAAACAATGAGATAAGCTTAGAAGTGAGTGATTACCACAATAAATCCAATTCTTCCTCATTTTACATTATTATACTAGATTTCCCAAAAAAAAACATACATAATAGATACAACACTTCCCAATACGGACCACGATTACGAGAAAATACAACCACTGCCAAAAATACATATATACACACCCACATAGTGTCTACGGAGCCTCTAAGAGTAATAGGAGTTTATACAATACTTGCCGGCAACAAGGCCCTGGCTATACCTTACAATACATAATATACTCAAAAGGAAATGGCATGAACTATATATGGCCCCGAGAGGGAGTGGGGCTCACCAGTACAGCTGAAAAAGGATGAGGAGAAAGCACCACTAACGGCGAGCCGAGCTACCTTCTATGGACCCACCTACATCCATATAAAAGATGTAGCGCCCCCGGTAAAAGGGACGTTAGTACTGTGGAATAGTACTAGTATGTATAAACAAACTTTATCTCAAGTACAATCAAACAGTACACAATTAATAGACAGTAATAGAACCGATTAATCAATGCACGTGGAATGAAACAACCAAAAATCTAACAAGTTTCACAATCTCTCCCTTTTTTCCCTTTCAACATCATCATATTCAAGAGCTCATAGATTTTCATTTCAGTAGTGATAATGATCACATTCCATCCTTATTTCCTCGGCCACCCTTATTACCTCGGCCACCCTTATTTCCTCACACCTCATCAAGCTTATTACTTTGTGTTGCGGCGCGCAACCCGATCCCACCAGACAATCATATTTCATAACAACAACCAGAAACACTTATATCACAAGAATCATCATTTCAAGGAATACAAGTTCATATCAATAATTTATTTTTTTGGGCCCAAGGAACCATAACTCTCATCAAGTGGTAATTCATGTACACAGTATTACCATAATGTTCAACTCATTTACATCATTTCACAATACCCTTTTTCATTACTTTCCATGCAAGGCTTTTAGCCATTTTATACATTCCCACATTTTGGCACATTAACCTTCTTTCATTCATTAACACATACTTTCTTATCAATAACCTTGAGCCTTTACGAGCTTTGTACATAATAAGATAGGCACATCAAAATAATTTTCACGATCTCATATAGCACGGTAGTATGGCAATCAACTAGGACAATCAGAGAATAGAATCTTATATCTCAACACATTTGAACAATCAATTCACATGTTTTCAAACAAGGTACGCATACCGTATGCTCGGACCCAACAAGAGGATTCTACAAAGGTTAAAGTTAGCCATACATACCTCGAATAGGGATTTTTCCTTAATTTCTATCTCAAATCACCGGACCTTCTAGCACCTTCAATCTAATTCACAATTCGGCACATTTAAAAATATAATTAGGAATCATAAATATGTCTTGGACTCACTTGAGTTTTCTATCAAACACTAGATGTTTCCTTTAGATTGAATAACCCCTTTTTAGTGAAAGGTTACTCTAACCTATTTTTCTTTACTAGATTATGATAAATTTGGTAAATGTATGCAAGATTCGTAACCCCATCTTTATGAACTATCCCACGCATGATTCATTTTAACAAAATCTGGAATTTTAAGGTTAATGGGGTAGAAGCATACCTCTTAGAGTGAAGAAATTTATGCCCTACTTGATTAGTTCCAAGTTTGAGTGATGAAAGAAGACTAATTTGATGAAGTTGGGACTTTCTCTCTCTAGAACCCACTCTTTCCTCTCTCTAATATCTCAGAAAAATGGTTAAAAATGAAGGGGAGGGGTGTTTTTAATGAACTGGGGTCGGGTTTAAAATTAGAAATAATCAAGGCCTGACACAAGAATGCGGTCAGGAATGTGATCGCATTCCTGACATGCGGTCCGCAGAATCCACCGCATAATGGCCCTCAAGATGGCCAAAATTCGAAACACAATGCCCAGGTATGCGACATGTGCGGGCCGCATACACGTTATGCGATAGCATATTGAACCGCATAGTCGAGCTCAAATGGGGCAGTGATCTGCCTGTGTATGCGACCATCATGCGGTCCGCATACACGTTATGCGATCGCATAGTGCGTCGCATAACACCTACTTTCTGAAAAATTTTATTCTATAATTCTTGGGGTACTTTTTACTCAATTTTGGTCTGTTTTAAATATTCCCACAATAAAAAAAACTCGGGGGCTCATTCAGGCATTTTAGACGAGAAAAATTTACGGGCCTTTACAGATTCTCCGTGAGATGATGGATTATGAATTACGTGTCAGCTATTTGAGAAGCGGTGTTGAGATTGATTATGACAATTCTTGTATTCGTGAGGCTCAAAGAGTGAATGTTCTTTTTGGCGGACTATTCATTGATTGCGAGTTGTGAATGAGTGTGGAAGATTGGATGATTAATGGTATGTGTTATGGAAATGTTTCGATAGACTTTTGGAATGTTTATTACATGTTTAAGGACGACCATAATTTGGTTTAGGGATTATTTTGAGCCCAGTGAGGGTGTGTAATATGTATTAGACTAGATTTGCTTGCTCTTGCGCAGTTGTTGCCACATGTATATCATCGGGTGGAATGGGTGTTATTCGTGCCTTAGTTTATGTTATATGTCTCTCTCTTATGCTACAATGGTTTGTGGGGGTTACATGATTCTTCTCACACATATTATGATTCGGTTTAGGCCTGATGGCACTGTAGGCGACGTGTCCTTGTGATGTTGCTTATCTTATTGCACCACAGTTGTGCTTGTCTTCCCAGTGTTTTTTGTTCCTAATCATTTCCCCACATTTATATTTTGTGCATTATATTGTGCTCGATGTTGATTCACATGTGATCGGTGAGCCTGAATATTATGGCTTGATGGGTACCCTGAATGGATTGATATGATGGGATCGGGTTGCACACCGCAATTGTACAGTGATGAAACGTGACTCCTTATTTCTATTTCATGTGTTTTTCTTTCACCTTGTTAAGAATAATTCATAGTAAAATGCTAAAATTTCCCTGCCTGCTTAACTTGCTAAGTAGTTTTCTTATTTAGTTTTCTTACTGTTATATGTCATATCTGAATTATTACTTGGTAGTGTACATAAGCGGGTTGTGTGTGGCTCCATATGTTTATAGTTGAAGCTTGTCAGTGTGGCTGCTCGTATTGGTTGAGATGAGGTTGTTAGACCTGAGATTTGCGCTATTATATTGGTATGAGGAAGGTTTGGAAGAATAACACTATATTTTGTTGAGGATGTGGACAATGTCCCTGGTCGGGCGAGTGAGTTTCTTGGATTATTGATCAAATGAGTGGTTAAGCGGTTATGCATGTTTCTTTCATAACTGGTAGGGTGTGAAGGTTTTGAACGAGGTTCTAATCGATATGAGATTTGTTGTCGGGGCTGGATTTGTTTTGGGCTGTAACGGTGGTTAGTAGTCCCTACTGTGTGTGTCATGATTTAGTACAACTGGTTCATACTTATACAGTATCTGGCTGTGGGATTTAGGTCTTGTAATGAAATCTGGATGATAGAGATTGACTTCTATGATTTAAGGACCAAGGTCGAAATAAGAATCTTTAGTTAGGTTGTGTTGGAAGTCTTATGTTGATCAGGGTGACGTGGGATCACCCCAAATTTATGCCTAGTAAGGTTACACCGTGATTTGGTAGCTTTGGAAAGACTTCTGACACGTTCGAGGACGAACGTGTGTTTAAGTGGTGAAGAGTGTGACGACCCGACAGGTCGTTTTGAGTATCTACACTTTGCTCGGTATTTTGAGGGCTCGTGTATCTCTGTGCTATGTTATGGGAATTGTTGGTATGTTTGGACGTGGTCATTAGGGGCTCGGGTGAGTTTCAGATAGGTTTGGGCTGCGTTGCACTTGTTTTTCTTATGTTTCGACGTCGTTTCTTCAAGCATGAATATTACCACATTAACAAAACAAACTCCGATTTCTATTTTTATTGAATCATTAGAGTTGCATTGTAATTACGGATCCATAGAAAAAAGAATCATCGAATTTGAAAATCGTATGAGGAATTTATGGTAATTTTACTAAAAATTGGGTTACCAGGGTTAACCATGCTCGGGAGTAGATTGTGCTATAATTGTGTTTTGTAGAATTTCGTAATTTCCTTAATTCATGACTTACCTGTTTTACCGATATTAAGAACGTAGTATAAAATGTTAGTAATCAAGACTTAGCCTAATATCACTTGATCAAATTTTTATAGAATTCTAAGAATACATTGATGTGTCTAGTTTGGTTCATATCTATGCGTAATAACTACTACCTTGCTACGATTGATATTTGAGGTGCTGGATTCTGTACTTGTGTTACTGATAAAATATGAAATTTGTGGAAGTACTTAAATTGTACGGCCCTTGAGGGCTTATTGAATCATTGCTGGCTTAGAAATTCAGTGATCAAAATATGTTTATATTATTCGTTTAAACACTCTTCTCGATGTTATTTACACTTCCTGCCTTGCCACTTTATTGTTATTCGTATGCTTGGTGAGGAAGAGTTTAAAGCACGAAGGGTGATGCTGTGCCATTGTATATATTCATTATCATGTAAGGAAGAGTGTAAAGCACGAAGGGTGATGACGTGTCATTGTTTATATTCATTATCATGTGAGGAAGAGTGTAAAGCACGAAGGGTGATGCCGTGATATTTCATATACATTATCATGTGAGAGAAGAGTGTAAAGAACGAAGAGCGATGCCATGCCATTTCATATAGATTACCATGTGAGGAAAGAGTGTAAAGCATGAAGGGTGATGACGTGTCAGTTCATTTATATTGTTATGCTTTTAATATTGTGAGGTCATGGCACGAAGGGTGTTTTCATGCAGGTGAGGATCAGGGGCATGCATTTGATGTGATATATGTTTTCCATGTATACATTTCTGCCTTTACCTTGATTTGTCATTGTCTCCATTATACATTTTGTGTGATATATTGTTATTGTCCCGTACTTGATCTCTATCTCAATTTTTGTTGTGTTGTCCATGTATTTTACTTGCTTAACTTGCATATGCCATGCCTATTTCGTGATTTTATAATTATACTCATGTTATATCTATTCTGTTGTACCATAGTGTAAGTCTTCCACCATGCTATTCATTCATGTCCTTACTTGTTAACTTGTGTAGATCATGTGTTTCCTTCTTACTTGCTATATTGTACTTAGACCTCCATCATGCTAGTTAATTAAAATTATAAACTTTTTTTCCTAATTGCGGTCATTATCTCTATGTTCTCTGCTTAGTCTGTTACTGATGTTCTTTTGTACATTCTCGTATATTATCAATGCTTGCATACTCCTTCCTTGTCATTTATATTTTCAGTATTTCTATCATTTGGTTGGTATTGTTTTACACATATATGGTAAGGATGAGATAAATTCACGAAGGGTGTTGTCGTGCCATTAGATTTCATGTCTTGAGTACTTTATCACCCTAAGAAAGTATATAAGGTGATTGTTGTGGTTCATGGGCTTTCTGTAATGACCCGACCAGTCGTTTTGTGCTCTAGCGCGTCGTTCCGCGGTTTGAAGTCGTGAGAAGCTTCGTTTCAAGTATTATGACATGTGGGCGTGGTTAATATTAAATTCCAAGAAGTTTGGAATTGATTTTGAAATAAAAATTCTCATTTCGGAAGCCTTAAGTTGGAGAAATCAACTAAGATTTGAATTTTGATTAAAAGATCTCCAAATCAGGATTTGAAGGTTCCAGGAGGTTCATATGATGATTTCGCAAATGGGTGTATGTCCGGATCGGGTTTTGGATAACCCGGGAGAATTTCGGCGTATATTGTGGAAGTTAGCATTTTAGAAGGATTTCATGAATTAGAGCTTGAAGCTCATATCCATGAGGTTGATGTCCGTTTCGAATTCCGAATCTATGAGTAGCTCCATATGGTGATTTGGAGTTGGGAGCGCGATCGGAAGTGAATTTGGATGTTCGTATGTCATTTTGAAGTCTTTTGGCTATAGATAGAAATTTGAAGGTTTTGAGAAATCTGACCGGAAGTGGAAATTTTGATATCAAGGTCAGAATGTGATTCCGGAAGTTGGAGCAGGTCCGTAATGTTGAATATGACTTGTGCATAAAATTTGTGGTCAATTGGACGTGATTTTATAGGTTTCGGCATCAGATGTAGAAGTTAGAAAATTCTAAGTTCATAAACTTGGGATTTGAGTGCGATTCGTGGTTTCGATGTTGTCTGATGTGATTTGATGCCTCGAGCAAGTCCGCATTATGTTTTGGAACAGGTTGGTATGATTGGACGGGGTCCCGGGGGCCTCGGGTGGATTCCGGGTGGTTAACGGATGAAAGTTCAAGTTGGAAAAGGGCTGAAGCTGCTATCATCTGGTGTAACCGCACCTGCGAGGTTTTGGCCGCCGGTGCGGCGTGGGAGTCGCAGGTGTGAGTATGGGCTTGGCTTGTTTGGGAACCTCAGGTGTGATGGATATTCCGCACCTGTGAAGCCACAGGTGCGGGAAGTAGGGCGCATGTGCGATTTGGCTGGAGTTGAGGGAAACCGCAGGTGTGGGTGATTTGGTCGCATCTGCGGGATCGTTGGTGTGGATGAAGGACCGCAGGTGCGGAAATCGACCTGGGCAGAATGTTTTAAAACAAGAAATTTGGTTCATTGACTTCATTTTTCTTCAAGGGATAGGCTATTTTTGAGAGCTTTCAAGGGAGATTTCACCAAGTATCAAGAGGTAAGTAAATTCCTCCCGTTTTGAATTTAATGCAAGATTATTACATTGATTTGGTAGTGGAAATTGAGGAAAATTTGGGAAATATTGAAGAAACATAGAATTATGGGAATTTGGATTTTAACCACGAATTGAGCATGCATATTAGAGTAAATTGTATATTTGACTTAGTAACGCTATGGGTAGGGTATATCTTCGAGAAATTTCGGATTCCGGGAACATGGCCCGAGGGCATTTTATCCATTTCACTGAGCGGAGTTGGGGAAGTATATGATTTGGAATTGCTGCAAATTTAGAGTATATTTTCATGGTTCTTCGTTGTTTGGATAGTTTAGGAGCATTGTGCGACGTTTGGAGTCATCGGAAGGGCTTGGAGGCTGGTTAAGGAATTTCGGAGCAAGGTAAGTCTCCTTTCTAACATTGTGAGAGGGAATCGTCCCCCTAGGTGAATTAATTCAATATATGTTATTATCTTCGGGGGCTACGTACGCACGAGGTGACGGGAGTCCGTGCATAGCTACTATTATGCCATGTCTGGGTAGCCTAGGACCCACTAGCATGTTTTATGTGTGTACCTATAACCCTGCATGTAATATTAAACTGCTAATATTACCGAAAACGTGATTGAAAGTTTAAAAGAAAACTAGAGTTCATATTGTTAACCTTATAAAAACAGAATTGTTTCCGATGTGAATATATGTGTACCTGGACTGGGTTGTATCATGGAGTATTACTAAACTGTACAAATGAGTTTCAAAAACAAAGATTTCAATTTCATTTTTCTTTTAGTAAAGACTTTACAATTTTTCTGAGAAAAACTTTTTTCTTGATAAAATACGAATTTATTATGTGGATATGTGTAACTTCGGGTGCCTGAGTCACTTGAGTGATTTGCGAATAGGAAGACCCTGTATTTGTGTATGTATTCTTATGAGCACCTGAGTCACATGTATGATTCGCGAGCAGGCTAGCCGTATTATATTGAGAGGTGCACCTTTGGGACAGGCCATTCGATCCTCGGCAATGCACATAGAGTATTATTATATTGAGAGATGCACTTTTGGTACGGGCCGTTCGATCCTCGGAAGTGCGTAGAGATATTGAGAGATGCACTTTTGGGACGGGCCGATCGATCCTCGGCAGTGCATTGAGAGATTGAGAGACACAGTTTTGGTACGGGCCGTTCGATCCTCGGCAGTGCGCAGAGAGGTTGAGAGATGCACTTTCGGGATGGGCCGATCCTCGGCAGTGCATATAGAGGTTGAGAGGTGCACTTTTGGTACGGGTCATTCGATCCTCGGCAGAGCACGTGCATCACTATCATATGACACCGACCGGTTGTCTTACCCTTGTGTGCGCATGACTATTTGGCACTATTCTACTGGTATTGGCTTGACATGTATTTGGGATAAAGGAAAGTGTACATTGTAGTTTATTCTCAGTGGTTACCTGGATTTTTGTACTTGATATGTACTCGCTGCTCACTGACTTACATGTCTACTGTATTTCATCATATTCTGTCATATATTATATTGTCGGACCCTAGTAAGTGTCTAATTTGAACTCTCGTCACTACCTCTTTGAGGTTAGGCGGGCGACTTACTGAGTACACGTTGTTTTGTATTCATGCTACACTTGTTGTGCATTTTTATTGCACAGGTACTTTCATAGCAATGTGGAGGATTTAATAGACTTAGGCGAGCTGCATCATCCGGAGGCGATCCGCAGCTGACAGAGTCTCCTTCGCCCCGATCCTCTGTTAACTGTTTTCCCCAAGTCTACTTCTGCTTAATTGAACTGTCGGGACGTTCGGTTTTGAGTTTCGGAGAGTTTTGGGACATTTAATCCCTAAATGAGAGCTTAAGTGTTGGAAAGTTGCCCGTAGTCGGATCAGCGTGAAGACGGCCTCAGAATGGAAATCTGATGGTTCCGTTAGCTCTGTTAGGTGATTTCAGGGTTGGGAACGTGTTCGAAATATATTTTGGAAGTCCGTAGCTCATTTAGGCTTGAAATGCCGAAGTTTGAATTTTTGGAGTTTCCGGTCCGATAGTGGATTTTTTATCCGAGGTTCGGAATGGATGTCCGGAAGTTGCAGTAGTTTCGTCATGTCATTTGGGATGTGTGTGTGAAATTGGAGGTCATTCGAATAAGTTTAGACGTGTTTCGACGTCGGATGTGAATTCTAGAATTTTCTTATGTTCTTAGGCTTGAATCTATGCATATTTGAGTATTTTGATGTTATAAGACGTATTTTTTAAGGCTCGACCTAGTTCAAAGAAGGTGTTAAGGTTGGTTGGTGGTTTTGGTTGAGGTCCCGGGGGCCTCGAGGTTGTGTCGAATGCTTAACGGGTGAAATTTGGGAGAATTGTTGTTGCTGAACCAGGCCTCTTCTGGTGTCTTCGTACCTGTGAAGGGCTTTCCGCAAGTACGGCCTCGCAGGCACGGTGGCCTTTATCGCCGGTGCGATAGGGGAGTCTTGGGCCAGTGGTCGCAGGTGCGATCTGGGTTCTGCAGGTGTGGGACCGTAGGTGCGTCCAAAAGACTGCAGGTGCGGCCCCAATGCTTTTTAAGTGAATTCCGAACCTGCGATGCTTTTTCCGCAGGTGTGGTGATCGAGTCCGCAGGTGCGGATTGCTTGGGTATTTTATTCCAAAAATCTGAGAGTTGGGTTCATAAATCCAAAAATCGTGTGAGGGCTCTAGGATTGGTGATTTTCTGTGGATTTCAAAGAGGAGGATCATAGGTAACATTTCCTAATCCTAATTCATTGTTAGACCATTAATTCCCGTTGTTTTCTTTAGTTTAATTATCAAAAATGGGGGAAACCTATAGGAAAGAGATGAGATTTCCCATTCTGAAATTATGGAAAATTGTGATGTTTTTGGCGTCAAATTTCGATTGTTTCTAGTTAAATGAGTTTGTGAGTGAATGGGTGTCCAGAAAATATAACTTTAACCCGATTTCGAGTCGTGGGCCCGAGGTGCGTTTTGGTCATTTTACATAATTTCGCGCCTTAGCTTGAATTAAACAGTATAATCTGTTGCATGAGATGTTATTTATGATATGTAATTGAATTGTATAGATTTGGGCCATTTGGAGTCGGATACTCGTGGCAAACGTGTGGTTTCAAGTTGATATTGAGTCGGTTCGAGGTAAGTGGCTTGTCTAACTTTTTGTGGGGGACCTTTCCCCTTAGGATGTGATATTTTGTAATTGAATTCCTTGTACGTGAGGTGACGAGCGCGTACTTGTGCTAATTGTTGAAAATTCGGTTTTACTTTAAATATTTATACTGAATTTCTTTCTTACCTGTTTTATTTTAATTGCGACCATAGTCTATATTAGCTTAGAAAATCATGCCTAGCTGCCCTAAATTGCCTATTTGTTTGAATTGCTTTAATTGTACTACATGAAACATGTTAGGCTAGAATTTAATTGTTGCCTTGTATTTTTCGCACTCTAATTCTGAATGTCTTCTTGTTGTGGTTGCGTATTTACTTCTTGTTGTGGCTGCGTATTTACTTTGGGACTACGGGACGGTATCCCGGGAGATCCCCCTGCATATTTACTTTGGGACTACGGGACGATATCCCAGGAGATCCCCCTGCATATTTACTTTGGAACTACGGGACGGTATCCCGGGAGATCACCCTGCATATTTACTTTGGGACTACGGGACAGTATCCCGGGAGATCCCCCTGCTTATTTACTTTGGGACTACGGGACGGTATCCCGGGAGATCCCCCTGCTTATTTACGTGGGACTACGGGACGGTATCCCGGGAGATCCTCCTGCTTATTTACTTTGGGATTACGGGATGGTATCCCGGGAGATCCCCTTGCACACTGATAGTAGGACTACGGGACGGTATCCCGGGAGATCCTTTGGATACACATATGATGGACTATGGGACGGTATCCCGAGAGATCCTTCGGATATACATATGATGTACTATGGGACGGTATCCCGGGAGATCCACTGGACATTTGAGAAAAGGACTACAGGACGGTATCTTGGGAGATCCTCGTTGTTACTATTGTCATTATGCTGTACATATTCGGTGTTTACACTGTTCTTGTGTTTTTGTTATTGCCTTGTTTGACCTGTCTTATTTCACTGCTGTACTCATTATTACCGCCGGTTTTCATACTTTAAATTCCTATTATATTGTTTGACCTCAGTAGGGCCCTGACCTTCCTCGTCACTACCTGACCGAGGTTAGGCTTGGCACTTACTGAGTACGGTTGTGGTGTACTCATGCCCTTTCCTGCGCATGTTTTTCATGTGCAGATCCAGGTACCTCCACTCAGGCGTACTATCCCCGAGTTTGAGAGATACAGCAGAGACTTCGAGGTACATCTGCCGCGTCCGCAGACCAGTAGTCTCTGTCTTATTCCAGCTTTTGTGAAAAGTTATTCCTTCCTTATAGTTGTATAGACATTCTGGAGTTAGAGCAGTGTATTATATTCTGTTAGCCTGTGTTTCCCGTGAGTTTTCGGGTTTTGGGGTGATGTTGTAGACTTCGTATTATTTTGGGTTGTATGTGCCAAGTGGCAATTATATACAGTATTTCTTTTAGATTGCTTTGCTTCCTCTTACTTACTTATTTCCGCACTTATGTTGTTATTCCGCATTGTTAGGCTTACCTAGTCATATGGACTAGGTGCCGTCACGACATGTTCACAGAGGGCGAACTGGGGTCATGAAAAGTTCATATCAGAGCTCTAGGTTCATAGGAGTCACGGAACACAGGCCAATTTATTAGAGTCTCACTGATCGGTACGGAGACGTCTACACTTATCTATGAGAGGCTATGTAACCGATTAGGAAAAATCTTCACTTCATTGAATTCATGGTCGTGCAATATCTTTTGACATCAATTCTAAACCTCCATTTTCTATTCTCTCACAGATGGTGAGGACACGTGCTACTCGGGACGATCGGGCACCCGTGCCCCCTACAGCAGCCGCCAGAGGCCGGGGCCGGGGTAGAGGCCGGGGACGCGCACGTGGTGCAGCGAGAGCACCTGCGCGAGCTGCCATGGAGGTACCACCAGTAGATCCAGTTGAGGTCCAGACACCTACCACGCCTACTGCCGCTACTACTCGAGCTCTTCAGGAGACATTAGCTCAGTTCATGTCCATGTACACCACTCTGGCTCAGGCAAGGTTGCTTCCCCTTGCTGTAGCCACATCTCAGGCTGGTGGAGGAGCACAAACTCCCGCCGCCCGCACTCCTGAGCAGCGAGTGCATGTGGAGCAGGTCCCAGAGATCATTCATGTACCGCCTGTAGTGCCAGCTCAGCCCGAGGATAGGTCAGTGCTTCAGAGGACGAGCAGCAGAGACTTGAGAGGTTCAAGAAGTATGACCCTCCGGTATTCAGTGGACTAGCATCAGATGATGCCTTGGTATTTCTAGAAGAGTGTCACCGTATTCTTCGCACTATGGGCATAGCCGGATCTAGTGAGGTTTTCTTTACTACCTTCCAGCTTCGCGGAGCCGCCTATGATTGGTGGCGCACCTATGAGTTAGACAGTCCAGATGAGGTTGCTTCACTGACCTGGACCCAGTTCTCAAATATGTTCCTGAGAGAGTTTGTGCCTCAGAGCCTCAGGGATGCATGGCGCGCATAGTTTGAGCATTTGCGCCAGGGAGCTATGACAGTTTCAGAGTATGCTATCCGTTACACCAGATTGGCTAGGCATGCACCGGCTTTGGTTGCTACTCTCCGCGAGAGGGTTTGCCGGTTCATCGAGGGTCTTATCCCACCCATCAGATCTAGCATGGCTTGAGAGTTGGAGATGGACATTACTTATCAGGAGGTAGTGAGCATTGCTAGGAGGATCGAGGGTATGCTCGTTAGGGAGCGAGAGGAGAGGGAGGCCAAGAGGTCTCGAGAGTCGGGCCACTACTCTGGTGCCCGTACCCCAGTAGCAGGTCATCATGGTAGGGGTTATATGGTCCGCCCAGTTCATTCAGCTCTTCCAGCAGCCAGCAGTACCCCAGCTCCACCCAGGCCTCAGGAGCCTTACTATGCACCTCCAGTTTTTAGCGCGCTTCCTATGCGGGGTACTTTGAGGGGTCAGTCTAGAAGACCTGGCCCTAGCCAGTCACAGCCACCACGTCCTCCCAGAGCTTTTTTCGAGTGTGGAGATACACGCCATATGGTTAGGGACTGCCCCAGACTTAGTAGGGGTGCATCTTCACATACTTTTCACCCACAACGTGCTTAGCATAGTTCTCAGGCCATGATCACAGCTCCAGCTGCTACCCCATCTGCCCAGCCAGCTAGGGGCAAAGGTCGGGGAGGTAGAGGTCGCCTCTCGGGGAGGAGGCCAGCCAGATATTATGTTATTCATGCTCGTACCGAGGTTGTTGCCTCTGATTCTGTCATCACAGGTATTATACTAGTTTTTCAGAGAGATGCATTGGTTCTATTCGATCCAGGCTCCACGTATTATTATGTGTCTTCTTATTTTGCTCCACATTTGGGTATAGCCCGAGATTCTTTGGGTTCTCCTATTTATGTTTCTACTCTTGTGCGAGATTCTCTTATTGTGGACCGCGTTTATCGGTCGTGTTTGGTTACTATTCGTGGTTTTGAGACCAGCACGGATTTATTGTTACTCGATATGGTGGATTTCGATATTCTCTTGGGCATGGACTGGTTGTCACCCCATTATGCTATTCTTGATTGTCACGCCAAGACCGTGACGCTGGCTATGCCAGGTATTCTGCGTGTTGAGTAGAGTGGTACTTTATATCACACTCCCAGTAAAGTTATCTCTTTTCTTAGAGCTCAGCGTATAGTTGAGAAGGGGTGTGCCGCGTATTTGGCTTATGTGAGAGATTTCACTGTTGATACCCCTTCTGTTGATTCAGTTCCAGTGGTACGGGATTATCCCAATGTGTTTCCAGCTGATCTTTCGGGCATGCCGCCCGATAGGGACATTGATTTTGGCATTGATTTGTTGTCGGGCACTCAGCCCATTTCTATTCCTCCTTACCGTATGGCTCCTCCTGAGTTGACGGAGTTAAAGGATCAGTTACAAGAATTGCTTGACAAGGGTTTTATTCGACCCAGTGTTTCACCTTGGGGTGCTCCTGTCTTATTTGTGAAAAAGAAAGATGGTTCTATGCGCATGTGTATTGATTATCGCCAGTTGAACAGGGTTACAGTAAAGAACCGTTATCCCTTGCCTCGTATTGATGATCTATTTGACCAGCTTCAGGGCGAACATGTATTTTCGAAGATGGATTTGCGCTCAGGTTACCATCAGTTGAAGATTCGGGCGCCGGATATCCCGAAGACTGCTTTCAGGACCCGGTATGGCCATTACGAATTTCTAGTAATGTCTTTTGTGCTGACTAATGCCCCCGCAGCATTTATGCATTTGATGCACAGTGTGTTCAGGCCATATCTCGTCTCGTTCGTCATTGTTTTCATAGATGATATTCTTGTTTACTCCCGGAGTCGGGAAGATCATGATCAGCACCTGAGGTTAGTGCTTCAGACCTTGAGAGAGAAGAAGTTGTATGCAAAGTTCTCAAAATGTGAGTTCTAGTTGAGTTCTGTGGCATTCTTAGGCCACGTGGTGTCGAGTGAGGGCATTCGAGTTGATCCGAAGGAGGTAGAGGTCGTTCAGAGTTGGCCCAGGCCATCCTCAATTACATAGATTCGCAGTTTCCTTGACTTGGCGGGTTACTACCGCCGTTTTGTGGAGGGATTTTCATCGATTGCAGCCCCTATGACTAGATTGACCCAGAAGGGTGCTCCATTTCAGTGGACAGAGGAGTGTGAGGCGAGCTTTCAGAAGCTCAAGACAGCTTTGACTACAGCCCCAATCTTGATATTGCCTACTGGTTCAGGGTCTTATACAGTTTATTGTGATGCCTCGCGAGTTGGCCTTGGAGCGGTGTTGATGTAGGACGGTAGGGTGATTGCCTACGCGTCCAGATAGTTGAAGATACACGAGAAGAATTACCCTTTCCATGACCTTGAGTTAGTTGTCATTGTTCACGCCTTGAAGATCTGGCGTCATTATTTGTACGGTGTGCCTTGTGAGATTTATAGTGACCACCAGAGTTTGCAGCACATATTCATGCAGAAGGATCTAAATTTGCGCCAGCATAGATGGTTAGAGTTGCTAAAAGACTATGACATCACTATATTATACCAGCCGGGGAAGGCCAATGTGGTGGCCGACGCCTTGAGTTGCCGGGCGGAGAGTTTGGGGAGTTTGGCATACCTTCATGCAGCTGAGAGGCCTTTAGCCTTAGATGTTTAGTCCTTAGCCAGTCAGTTTGTGAGATTGGATCTTTCTGAGCCTTGACGGGTATTGGCTTGTGTGGTTTCTTGGTCTTTCTTATTCGATCGTATCAGGGAGCGACAGTGTGATGATCCTCATTTACTTGTCCTCAGGGACACGGTCCAGCACGGTGATGCCAGAGATATGACCATTGGAGATGACGGGGTATTGAGGATACAGGGCCGGATTTGTGTGCCCAATGTTGATGGGCTTCGAGAGTTGATTTTAGTAGAGGCCCATAGTTTGCGGTATTCCATCCATCCGGGTACTGTGAAGATGTATCAGGATTTGAGGCAGCACTATTGGTGGTGAAGGATGAAGAAGGATATAGCAGAGTTTGTAGCCAAGTGCCTCAATTGTCAGCAGGTCAAATGTGAGCATTAGAGACCGGGAGGGTTACTTCAGCATATTGAGCTCCAAGAGTGGAAGTGGGAGCGGATCACCATGGACTTTGTGGTTGGACTTCCTCGGACTTTAACGAAGCATAATGCTATTTGGGTGATTGTTGATCGGCTAAACAAATAAGCCCATTTCATTCCGGTACTGACTACTTATTCGTCGGAGCGGTTGGCAGAGATTTATATTCGGAAGATCGTTCGTCTGCATGGTATTCCAGTTTCTATTATTTCAGACAGAGGTACTCAGTTCACTTCACGGTTCTGGAAATTCGTTCAGCAGGAGTTAGGCACCAGGGTGGAGTTGAGCACAACATTTCACCCTCAGACGAACGGACAGTCCGAGCGCACTATTCATATTCTTGAGGATATGCTACATGCGTGTGTGATTGAGTTTGGAGGGTCTTGGGATCATTTATTTCCATTGGCTGAGTTTGCTTACAAAAACATTTATCAATCTAGCATTCAGATGGCGCCGTATGAGGCTTTATATGGTAGGAGGTGCAGATCCCCGATGGGTTTGTTCGAGCCGGGTGAGGCCAGGCTATTGGGCACAGAGTTGGTTCAGGATGCATTGGAGAAGGTCAAGGTGATTAAGGATAGACTCCGTACATCCCAGTACAGACAGAAGATTACGCGGACCGAAAGGTTCGTGATGTTTCATAAATGGTCGGAGAGCCGATTTTTGCTTCGGGTTTCGCCTATGAAGGGCGTTATGAGATTTGGGAAGAAGGGGAAGTTGAGTCCGAGGTTTAGCCCTTTCGATATATTGAGGCGTGTTGGGGAGGTTGCTTATAAGCTTTCCTTACCTCCCAGCTTGGCAGGAGTTCATCGGGTATTTCATGTTTCGATGCTCCGGAGGTATCACGGTGACCCATCTCATGTCTTGGATTTCAGCTCAGTCCAATTGGACAAGGATCTATCATATGTTGAGGAGCATGTAGCTATATTGGACAGGAAGGTCAGAAAGCTTAGGTTGAAGAATATTGCTTCAGTAAAGGTTCAGTGGCGGGGTCAGCCGACTAAGGAGGCGACCTGGGAGACAGAGCAGGTTATGCGCAGCAGTTACCCTCATCTTTTCACTACTCCAGGTATGTCTTTATGCTCGTTCGAGGACGAATGAATTTTTAAGTGTAGGAGGATGTGACGACCCGGCCGTTCATCTTAAGAATTTACGCCCCGATCCCCTGTTAACTGTTTTCCCCAAGTCTACTTCAGCTTAATTGAATTGCCGGGAAGTTCGGTTTTAAGTTTCGGAGAGTTTTGGGAAAATTAGTCCCTAAATGAGAGCTTAAGTGTTGGAAAGTTGCCCGTAGTCGGACCAGTGTGAAGACGTCCTCGGAATGGAAATTTGATGGTTCCGTTAGCTCTGTTAGGTGATTTTGGGGTTGGGAGCGTGTTCGAAATGTATTTTGTAAGTACGTAACTCATTTAGGTTTGAAATGCCGAAGTATGAATTTTTTGAGTTTCCGGTCCGATAGTGAATTTTTGATCCGAGGGTCGGAATGGAAGTTCGGAAGTTGCAGTAGTTCCATCATGTCATTTGGGATGTGTGTGCAAAATTTGAGGTCATTCGGATAAGTTTAGACGTGTTTCGGCGTCGGATGTGAATTCTAGAATTTTCTTAAGTTCTTAGGCTTGAAATCTATGCATATTTGAGTATTTTGATGTTATGAGACGTGTTTTTAAGGCTCGACCTAGTTCAAATAAGGTGTTAAGGTTGGTTGGTGGTTTTGGTTGAGGTTCCGGGGGCCTCGGGGTTGTGTCGGATGCTTAACGGGTGAAATTTGGGAAAATTGTTGTTGCTGAACCAGGCCTCTTCTGGTGTCTTCGCACCTCCGAAAAGCTTTCCGCAGGTGCAACCTCGCAGGCGCGGTGGCCTTGATCGCAGGTACGATAGGGGAGTCTGGCCAGTGATCGCAGGTGCGACCTAGGTTCCGCAGGTGCGGGACCGCAGGCGCGTCCAAAAGACCGCAGGTGCGGCCCCAATGCTTTTTAAGTGACTTCCGCACCTGCGATGCTTTTTCCTCAGGTGCGGTGATCGAGTCCGCAGGTGCGGATTGCCTGGGTATTTTATTCCAAAAATCCGAAAGTTGGGTTCATAAATCCAAAAATCGTGTGAGGGCTCTAGGAATGGCGACTTTCTATGGATTTCAAAGGGGAGGATTATAGGTAACATTTTCTAATCCTAATTCATTGTTAGACCATTAATTCCCGTTGTTTTCTTTAGTTTAATTATCAAAAATGGGGGAAAAACCATAAGAAAGGGATGAGATTTCCCAATCCAAAATTCTGGAAAATTGCGAGGTTTTTGGCGTCGAATTTCGATTGTTTCTAGTTAAATGAGTTCGTGAGTTAATGGGTGTCCACAAAATGTGACGTTTACCCGATTCCGAGTCGTGGGCCCGAAGGGCGTTTTGGTTATTTTACATAATTTTGCGCCTTAGCTTTAATTAACTAGTATAATTGGTTGGATGCGATATTATTTACGATATGTAATTGAATTGTATAGATTTGGGCCATTTGAAGTCGGATACTCGTGGCAAACGTGTGGTTTCAAGTTCATTTTGAGCCGGTTCGAGATAAATGGCTTGTCTAATTTTGTGTGGGGGACCTTTCCCCTTAGGATGTGATATTTGGTAATTGAATGCCTTGTACGTGAGGCGACGAGCGTGTACTTGTGCTAATTGTTGAAAATCCGATTTTACTTTAAATATTTAGACTGAATTTCTTTCTTACATGTTTTATTTTAATTGCGACCATAGTCTATGGTAGCTTAGAAAATCATGCCTAGCTGCCCTAAATTGCCTATTTGCTTGAATTGCTTTAATTGTACCACGTGAAGCATGTTAGGCAAGAATTTAATTGTTGCCTTGTATTTTTGGCGCTCTAATTCTTAATGTCTTCTTGTTGTGGCTGCGTATTTACTTTGGGACTACGGGACGGTATCCCGGGAGATCCATCTACATATTTACTTTGGGACTACGGGACGGTATCTCGGGCGATCCCCCTGCATATTTACTTTGGGACTAGGGGACGGTATCCCGGGAGATCCCCCTGCATATTTACTTTGGGACTAGGGGACGGTATCCCGGGAGATCCCCCTGCTTATTTACTTTGGGACTACGGGACGGTATCCCGGGAGATCCCCCTGCTTATTTACTTTGGGTCTACGGGACGGTATCCCGGGAGATCCCCCTGCTTATTTACTTTGGGACTACGGGACGGTATCTCAGGAGATCCTTTGGATATACATATGATGGACTACGGGATGGTATCCCGGGAGATCCTTCGGATATACATATGATGGACTACGGGACGGTATCCAAGGAGATCCACTGGACATTTGAGAAGAGGACTACAGGAAGGTATCCTGGGAGATCCTCGTTGTTACTATTGTAATTATGTTGTACATATTTGGTGTTTACTCTATTCTTGTGTTTTTGTTATTGCCTTGTTTGACCTGTCTTATTTCACTGCTGTACTCATTATTACCGCCAGTTTTCATACTGTAAATTCCTATTATATTGTTTGACCTTAGTAGGGCCCTGACCTTCCTCGTCACTACCCGACCGAGGTTAGGCTTGGCACTTACTGAGTACCGCTGTGGTGTAGTCATGCCCTTTCCTGCGCATGTTTTTCATATGCAGATCCAGGTACCTCCACTCAGGCGTACTATCCCCGAGGTTGAGAGATACAGCAGAGACTTCGAGGTACATCTTCCGCGTCCGCAGACCAGGAGTCTCTATCTTATTCCAGCTTTTGTGAAAAGCTTATTCCTTCCTTACAGTTGTATAGACATTTTGGAGTTAGAACAGTGTATTATATTTTGTTAGCCTGTGTTTCACGTGAATTTCCGGGTTTTGGGGTGATGTTGTAGACTTCCGTATTATTTCGGGTTGTATGTGCCAAGTGCAGTTATATATAGTCTTTCTTTTAAATTGCTCAGTTTCCTTTTACTTACTTATGTCCGCACTTATTTTGTTATTCCGCATTGTTAGGCTTACCTAGTCATAGGGACTAGGTGCCGTCACGACATGTTCACGGAGGGGAGAACTGGGGTCGTGACAATTACCTTGTCCAGTTGTATTTCGGACAGGCTTGTAATGATTGTTGAATTCATAGAAATTGCTCATGTACTTGTGATACCGGGTTCTGGGGATGTGTTGGGATTTATTTCATTAAACTGAATTGAGTTGTTGTCGTATTTAAGTTTACAAGAATTTATTTATTTGATTATGAAATGCAAGAAAAGGTAACGAGTTTGAAAATGTTAGAACTGGAAAGTTATTTCAATTAATTAATGGTTTGGCTTGCCTGACCTTGTGTCCGGCGCCATCACGACCTTAGAATGTGTATTTATTCATACCAGCTTTGGATATTCTAAGTCACAGAAGCTCCTGTGTCGTACTACCGGTTCTTGGGAAGAGTTTGTAACATTTCACATAAATCCTAATTAAAATTTCTATAAGTTTATTTAGTTTGTTTCTTTTTGTTAATTGGCTTACCTAGCAGGTCAAGTTAGGTGCCATCATGACCTGTGATTTTTGGGTCGTGACAATATCTATATTTATATATATATATATATATATATATATATATATATATATATATATTTTCAACATTATATGGAATAAGAAATTAGACGTTTCGTCTATTTGTTTTAATATAAAGTTTTGATTTTACATTTTTTACTTCATCCAGAATATATGTTCTTTCATTATTTTGTATAAAATGTATAAATATTTTTAGATTATTTTTTCTACATTATATGGAATAAGCAATTAGATTTTTCTTATATTTTACTTTCCATATAAAGTTTTGATTTTTTATATTTCTTACTGTGTTGATCGTAAGTATTTCAAATTCAAATTAGACTTTTCTTCTTAAATTTCAAATTCAAAAACCGTAACTAATTATTAGTGATAAATAATTCATAATTTAATTTTATAAATATGTAAATTCAAAAAGAAACTAACTATTATCTAACCTAGCTATCTTTGTCCTAAAATTGAAAAGTGGTGTTTTATAGTGTTGTCTCTTGACTTACTATGACGTCTTTTCCTTTCCTATTATATATAGATAGATTTTAATTTATCTTTTTCCTCATTTTTTACCATTTTCTATCCTTTTACATCTTATTCTTTTCTATTATCTTCTGCTGGTATTTATACTAGCATATTGCATGGACAATATTTTGTAGTATCTTGATATTTGTCTTAATCTTATGAATAAAAAACAAAATTCCTAAAATTGCTAAGTGAGTTTTTATTCTGTTGTCGCTTGGTTTAATATGATGTCTTTGTCTATCCTTTTATTATGTATAAATAATATAATATATAGATACCTCCTTTAATATAACATAAATAATATAGATTTCTTGCTTCTTCCAATATATATATATATATATATATATATATATATATATATATATATATATATATATATATATATATATATATATATATATATATATATATATATATATATATATATATATATATATATATATATATTATTTTGTATAAATTTATCAATATTTTGATTATTTTTTTCATCATTATATGGAATAAGCAATTAGACTTTTCTTCTGTTTTATTTTTGATATAAAGTTTTGATTTTTATATTTTTTACTACGTTGCTTGTAAGTATTTTAAAATCAAATTAGTTTTTTTTCTTAATTAAAATCAAAAGAGTAATTAATTATTAATGATAAATAATGCATAGTTTAATTTTATAAAAAAATAAATTCAAAAAGAAACTAACTATTACCTAACCTAACTATCTTTGTCCTAAATTTGTAAAGTGGCTTTTTTTTATGTTGCCACTTGGCTTACCTGGTGTCTTTGCCTCTCCTATTATATATAGATAGATTGTTATATCTTTCGCTATATTCCCGTTACTTGAAAGCACAAGTTTATATGTAGATGTCTTTTGTAAGCCTTGTCACTACCTTGTCGCGATTAGGTTTGACACTTACGAAGTACATTGGGTTGGTTGTACTCATACTACACTTCTGCACTTCTGTCACGATCCAAAATCCCCTTAAGGGTCGTGATGGCACCTAGTCTCCAAAACGAGGTAAGTCGCTCACTTATAGCAGTGAAACCAATTATTATGATATTTTTAAAGCAGAGTTTAATATAAATACCAAAATAAAGGTGTTACAAGCCGATGCGTAATTAATCACAATAATCCTCCCAAGACTAGGTAGTACAGAGTCACGAACTCTACTAAATACACAAAAATTACTCAAAATACGACACTGTTCGGGTAGAAAATTGACAAAGATAGTATAAGGGAATGATTCCAAGTGACTGCGGCGATTGAGCAAATCTACCTTGAATCATTACAATCAAGAAGCTAACACTGCCAAGGCCCACAACATCCCTCACCTGGATGTGCATAAAATGTGAAGAATCGTAGCTTGACTACACCACAATAAGTACCCAGGAAGTATCAAGAATAATCTCGATGGAGTAGTGACGAGGTACAAGTCAAGACACCTCATAGACATAATAACTTGTGCAAAATATCAGTATAAAGCTAATAATGGAAACTAGGATCATTAAATGGCAATTAGGAATAAACTTGTGATAAAATAGCAAGGTGATCAGAACATAGTTAAAGTACAAGTGAAACCAATTAAGAAACAAATGACAACCAAATAATCAAGTCGTTCTAACACAAGGTTCACAAAAAAAATTACTCCTAGGTACCACCTCATAACCACAAGCCATGAGTCCCAACTCACAAATCATATGCACACGGCACCTTGTGCCCTTATTATCAATTACAACTGCACGGACAACTCGCGTGCTAATATCTCAATCTAACCGGCATGGTCACATGCTCATTATAACAATACTCTTGGTGTGGTCACATGCTCAATATCACAACCAAATCAGATATACAATAATACATGTGCATGATCAACGAATATCAAATTCCATACTCCTGAACATGTATAATTACGATGTATGCATGTGCGAGTATACTATTACAGTCCAAGTGAACAAGTAATATCAAAGACATCAAGTAGCTTATTGGTAATAACACAACAAGTCATGTAATGTGCATAACACACACAAGAAAAATCACACCATCACATGAATATCATCAATATTAGGCCCCAGGTCATCATGTATCATCCCTGACATAGCTGCCCTTATCTCTCTGCATCGACAATATCATAATAGCCACTCTTATCACTCCACCTCCAGGGGCGGTTTTTGATACATGTTTTGCCCGAAGGGCTATTTATGATTTTTATCACTTTCAATCTAAACTTCCATAATTTCTGTTGAAACGGTTGGAAAAATACTTTCAAATGAATTTTACTGAAATCGGCTTTTAACTGTGAAGATTTGACAAATATATATACTGTTGAAATGAAAGGATGTACTTACTGTGAATTTATGACGTGTATTTATGTGTTTCTTACTGCTCAGAGCTTAGTTGCATTTATTATTTACTGAGTTGGCGTACTCACATTACTCCATGCACCTTGTGTGCTGATCCAGGTGCTAGGGCGGAGTGAATTGTTTACATGTCCTAGGGACTCTAGGAGATGTTGCGAGGTAGCTGCACGCGTCCGCAACCTTGCTTTCTCCTTCTTACTTCTGTAGTAATTACATCTCCTAGACTTATCTTGTATTAGAGATACAGTGTCAAACATGTATAATTTCTTTATATGCTCATGACCAGTGACTCCGGGATTTTGGGTTGTATCTATTATTCGGCATATCTTAGTCTATTAAAAAAAATACATAAATGAAATTTTTATGAATTATCGATTTAGAAATGATATAGACGAAATGTTCCTTATATTTTTAATATTGATTTGTCTAGCCTAGTATTGCGATCGGTGCCATCACGGATGGGGTAGTTTTGGGGTCGTGACAAGTTTGTATCAGAGCCTAGGTTACATAGGAGTCACCAGTTATGAGAAGATTCAGTAGAGTCTTGCGGATCGGTACGGAGACGTCTGTACTTATCTTCGAGGGGCTGCGGAACCCTTAGGAAAGATCTCAAATTCTTGAATTCCTGTCGTGTGAATCCATTTATTCAGCCAAATACGTAACTCTTTGAATTCCTTTCATGTGTTTGAATGCGCACGTAAGCTCTCGGTACCAGATGCGCATCGACGTCTTGTGATTTCCATAGGCCGGGTTTCATCTGTGGCTTGAGTGATGAGATTTCAATTGTATGAGCACGTTCATTTGGGACTTATATGTCCGTTTGTGTCCCTATTAGTGGGATTTTGTAATTGGGTGACTATGTGGCGAATGTGATTCGATGGTGAGATGTGTTCAGATTGTTTGATTGCAAGGTCTATTGAGTGTTTGACTTCTGTCTTGAGTTGGCACGTGGCCTTGAGCTGTAAGTATATTGAAGGACCTCTTATGCAGTTTAGTTATGGAGGAAAGTGAATCTTCCAGTTGTGTTATGAGTACTTGGTGATGTATTTTGGGATGAACAATGTTCCACCAATGTTCATGTAGTTGATAAATATCGTATTTCAGTCGTATTTGGATCCCTTTGTTATTGTGCTCATTGATGACACCCTGGTGTACTCTCATAGACAGGAGGAGCATGCTCAACATTTGAGGATGGTATTATAGAGATTGAGGGAGGAGGAACTTTACGTGAAGTCCTCCAAGTGTGAATTTGGCTCAGTTCAGTAGCATTCTTGGGGAACGTGGTGTCCAGTGAAGGTAACCAGGTGGCCAGACGAGTGGGGGGGAGCTTCCAGAAGCTCAAGATTGCTTTGACCACAGCTCCAGTGTTAGTTCTGCCATCAGCTTCAGGTTCTTATATTGCGTGTTGTGATGCCTCGAGGGTAGGCGCTGGTTGTGTTTAAATGCAGAAGGATAAAGTGATTTCGTGGTAGTTATGATTTTTGGAGGGGCATAGAGAAATATCAGTTTGAGGCTAAGCAGGCGGGGTTATCTTATGTGGGGTATTCTAGGGTTGTGTGAACCTTATGTTGTATTGTAGCAAGCCCTCTTTTACCAGTAAATGATATATGTTGCAATTTGATTTTAGATCGATTGTGGAAGTTGGTATGACTATTACAATGGGGAATGCGAGATTTTCGGATGATTTTATATATTAGATGGTCTGTGTATATGAGCTTGTGGGGTATTTAGTTGAATCTCACTGCGGTATTGTGGCGGTGGTAGCATATGGACATTGAGAGTTATTGCTTGTCTTGACCTATGGTTTTGAGCCAAGTGGGGGAGTCTGATAATGATAAGTTAGTTGCATTATTAGGTGTTGTGTTCATTTCAGTTCGAGGCATTCTAGTGAACTAGTCATGACCTGCAGAGGTGGAGTTTGAGAATGACTCGAGTAATGGAAATTTTGGGTACGAGTTGTACTATACTCTACGCGAAAAATGGGTTCTATTGAATGATTGAGTTGTATTGGTAAAAGGTGTAGTGGGTGTGGAGCAGGAACTTACTTGGTTGCTTAGGAGTGTGGGTTACTCCTTTGAGTGTCGGTGTGTTAATGGGGGAATATATTGTTCGATCTGTTTGATCAGTTTAATTGAGGTTTGTGTAGAGTGGATGACTCTCGAGAATGGTTTTGATGGATTCAAGGTTTATGTATAACAATTGGGAATCTTCAAGATGTGTATTTGGCTAGAAACTGAGATTTACATGGGAAGGTGTCAAGATTTGTAGTATTTCTATATCGTTGTAGATACTAAATTGCAGTATTATGAAAGGGGAATAAATGGTTTAAATTCATAGAAATTCTCTTTAGAGTAAGTATTTGAGATGTGGTTCTTTGGGGTGCTTAAAAGATATTCAGCGGTTTATGAGCCTTAGGGCGATGTGGTTCTGTGCTAGGGTCTCGCATGGAGATTTTTGGTTGAGTATTTTTGGTACTATGGTGAAAAGAAGAATCAATTATAAGGTAATTCAGAAGGAACTCGGAGAAATAGGACAGCTTGGTAGTAGATTGGATCGGCATTGTAATGAGTAAGATCGGTTCTTTGGATGCTTATGATGTGGTGAGGTTCTACATGTGTTTCGTGGTAATGCTCTTGGGTTTTTGGTGACCTGCGTAGTCTGGTTGAGTTAGAAGGATTTAGTCCTGACAGTTTGGTGTTGTACAAATGGGATTCGGGTAATTCTTGACGGTTGCTACCACGGTTAGAGATGTATATTATCTACTAGTGTGAGGGGCATGTGATGTATAGTGATTTTCTTCTAGATGGGATCAAATAGAAACTTCTCGGATGGTTGAGTACATAGTTACTTGTGGCTCGGAAGGAATTATGAAGTTCTCATATTTATCATTGGATGGCATGGTGTATGCGGTATGTTGTGTAGGGTTGAGATTTGCATGTGTGAGGTCACGGTTCAATTCTGGAAGGAAGGTCATAAAAATTCTTAGGCAACATGGGCAGTTTCAGATGACTAGGTAAATGATATCACTAATTGGTATGGTTTGCTGAGGGTATAATTTCAGAAAGGGAAATGTGTTTGAGTTAAGGATGCTTCATTGGTATTGTGGCGCTCTCTTTTTGGATCGGCTGTTGATATTCAATTTTGCTTGATGGCACAGAAGAATTATAGGGGTATCCCTCGTGGAATGATTGAGTATTAGAAGTGTGTTATATATTCGAGTGGTTGAGTTGGGATTAGATATGGTGATTTGTGCGCTTCATGGACCTCAAGACTGAGAGTTCTCATAAATAGGTTAATATGTGGTTGTGGACTGTAGAGATACTAAGCAAAGCTAGTCAAATGTTAGTATATGCCATGATTCAGTCATTGTGAACTTTCGGAAAATTATTTATCTGTTGTGGGTGACCAGAGTTGATTTAGGGTTCATTGGTAGGCCCAGTATGGGTGTGTGTTCTACATCGGCTCGGAATTGTTGACTCTGAATTGCTATTGTGAGGGATGTACCATTCAATTGTTATTGAGTTTATTCGTGTTTGTGAGTGATCTATGAGTTACCCTTCGGTGTTGCAAGGAGTTGTGATTGTTGGTTATATACACATATGGTATCTAGTTGGGCTTTATAGCGGGATTTGAGAAATGTAGTAGTTGGATATTGAAAGATTGAGACGTACTGGTTATGTTCTTTCGGGTTTGTGTGGCATGGTATCGTCTGATTCCCCGTGGTTATGGCAATGCACTTTGAGTACTTGATGTCGAGTTGCGCATGGTTATTGATTTTTGGGCAAGATGGCTCGAAGTATTTCACGTGGACCAGTGTTTGGGTAGGGTCGCTCATTGCGGCGAAGTTATGTGGAGGTATTATCCTTCGAATTAGATTCGTGTGTTCTGTTTCTACGATGTGTGATGGGTTCTCAGCATTATGTTGGGGTAATACTGGTGAGCTTGCGGTACAGCTCTCACTTTGGAGTCACTTTTTCCTTGGTTTGAGTACATGTGGGATGTTGTATATTTGTCCATGGACTGCACGGGTTGTGTCTTTAAGCTATATTGATATGTCATGTTGCCAGAATGGTTGTGGTAGATGAGATGAGGTCGTCGGACCTAGAATGGGTACTTCCGGATCTGGTTGCGGTATATTTGGGAGGATATTGATGTTGATCGGCTTAGATATTTTGCTATATTTCTGGATCTAACGAATGATTTTGGGTTTTTGTGTGTCTCTTTCATCATTGGCAGTATATGAAGGTGTTAGAACGGGTCTCTGTTTGATAGTAGGGTTATTACCGACATTTGGTTGCTTCAGCAGCTGCTATGATCAGAAATTTTTGCTATGAGCGTTTGAGTGATGTGGTATATCGTGTGATTTCATCATGGCTTACGGGAAAGGTTTGTTACAGCTTGTTCGGATTTATGCAGTTTATGGGTTAGGTTGGATTGCGAAATTTCAGCTATGTTGTGCTATTGGACTTATATGGGTTAGGGTGACGTGGGTCACCCTGGGTATGTTCATGGTAGGATTACACGGCAATTTTGATGGTTTGTGGAACAACTCTGGGCACGTTCGAGGACAAACATATATTTAAGTGGGGGAGAATGTAACGACTCGACCGGACGTTCCGAGAGTTTTAGCCCCACTTCCCCCATTTATGCTTCATTTTATGTAGTTCAGCTCTTTTATGTTGCGTTAGGTTGATTAGTTCGGGTTCGGATTGGTACTGGAGAGAAATGAGACACTTAGTCTCTTAAGTTGGGAGAATAATTGGAAAAGTCGATCGAAAGTTGACTTATAGGTAAATGATCTCATAATGTGGTTTTGATGGCTCGGATAGATTCATTAGGTGATTTGGGACTTAGGAGTGTGTTCGGAATGTTGTTCAGAGGTCCGAAGTAGAATTAGGTTTGATTGGGCAAAATTGGATTTTTGGCGATTTTCGTTCGGCAATGAAAAATTAGCTAACGGGGTCGAAATGGAATTCTGAAAGTTGGAACAGGTTCGTAGTGTCATTTTGGAGGTGTGTGCAAATTTTCAGGTCATTCGGATGTGGTTTGGGTGGTTTCGACATCGTTAGCGAAATTTAGAAGTTTTTAAGTCTTAGGCTTGAATCCGAGGTTGATTTGGTGTTTTGGCGTTGTTTTGAGTGGCTTGAAGGCCCGAATAAGTTTGAGTGAGGTTACGGGATGTGTTGGCATGTTTGGTTGACGTCCCGAGGGCCTTGGGTGTGTTTCGGGTGGTTAACGGACCAATTCTTGGACTAGGAAGCGGCAGATTTTTGCTGGTGTGAGACTTTTGGCTTTCTTATATGCGATCGCGTGGGCTTGTCTGTGATCGCGTAGGCTTAATTGGGCAAAATTTAAATTTTTCTATGCGATCGTAGGAGTGAGAGTCGGGATCGTGTGAGCACGTGAAGTGGAGAATCACGAACGCGTGGCCAGGTTCGCGTTCGCGTAGAAGATAAGGGAGCGAGTGAGGTTGTGGCAATTGTTCTGTGCGATCGCGTGTAGGGGGATGCGATCTTGTGGGGTTGAGGGGCATTGAAACGCGATCGCATGGGCTAGTCTGCGATCATGTAGGGTTGATTTTGGGCAGTGTTATTTTTGTGCTTCACGTTCGCTTGTGGATTTCCGCGATCGCAATGAATAAAGTACCTGGGTAGAATGTTTTTATTCAAAAACGAGGGTTTTAGGCCATAACTCCATAATTCATTACAGAGATCGGGAGAAAATGAAATTGGAGGATATTTTCAGTAGAGTGATAGGGGTAATTGTTCTTCACTCATATTTGTTTTAATTCCACGATTTAGTCTTGAATTTAATCATTTAATTTGGGAAATTGGGGTGAAACAAATTGGGAGAAATAGGAGAAAAAATCGAGAAAGTCTTTTGGGGATTTGAATGGCCATTTGATGTCGGATTTCGAGGAATTTGATATGGGTAGACTCGTGAGTGAATAAGGATTCCCGTTTTATAATTTTTATTGAATTTCGAGACGTGGGCCCAGGGGCCGGGTTTGGCCAATTTCGGGATTTTTGACATAATTTGATTATTTTCGAGTGAGTTTTGTTCCTTTAGCATATCTTGATGATATAAATCTGGTTTTGATTAGATTCGGAGCAATTGGAGGCCGAGTCAAGAGGCAAAGGCATCGCGGATTATGATTTTGGCCGGTTTGAGGTAAGTAATGATTGAAAATCTTGTCCTGAAGGTATGAATCACCGGATTTCACACTGTTTAACTATTTTGGAGTGGCGCACATGCTAGATGACGAGCGTTTGGCATGCACCGTTGGGGATTGTGACCTTGTCCGTCCGGTAGCAACTATTAAGTTGCGTGTTTGACTGAAAACTATATGGTATTTTTTTGTCTTTAGAAGGTATTACCATGTTTTGGGTTGAACACTGTATTTGGGCCTTGTGCCAAGTTGTTTGGACCCTTAGGGGCTTTTACTATTATTTTCTCACTGTTTTGATTTCAAATCGGTATTCAGTCATGCCATTTTAAACTTATTTCGAAACTCAGTCTCATTTACGCTATTTGATGCATAAAAATGATATTTTAGGTAGAGCACCCCATTTTACTAATAGCCCGAGTGGCTACAGATATTTCTGACTGACTGAGGTCGGGGGTCTGATTTATGAGGATATGATATGGGATCGGGTTGTGCGCTGCAGCATGCTGATTCTGAGTGATGTTATGCCCGAGGGGCGGTTTTTGATACATGTTTTGCCCGGGGGCTATTTATGATTTTTATCACTTTCACTCTGAACTTCCAAAATTTCTGTTGAAACGGTTGGAAAAATACTTTCAAATGATTTTTACTGAAATCGGCTTTTAAGCGTGAAGATTTGACAAATATATATACTGTTGAAATGAAAGGTTGTAATTACTGTGAATTTATGACGTGTACTTATGTGTTTCTTTCTGCTCAGACCTTAGTTACATTTATTACTTACTGAGTTGGCGTACTCACATTAGTCCCTGCACTTTGTGTGCAGATCCAGGTGCTAGGGTAGAGTGAGTTGTTTACCTGTCCCAGGGACTCTCAGAGATGTTGCGAGGTAGCTGCACGCGTCCGCAACCTCTCTTTCTCCTTATTACTTGTGTAGTAATTGCATCTCCTAGACTTATCTTGTATTAGAGATACTGTGTCACACTTGTATAATTTCTTTAGATGCTCATGACCAGTGACTCTGTGATTTTGGGTTGTATCTGTTATTCGGCATATCTTAGTCTGTAATGCTTAAATGAAATTTTTATGAATTATCGATTTAGAAATGATATAGACGAAAGGTATATTATGTTTTGAATATTGATTTGGCTGGCCTAGTATCGCGATAGGCTCCATCACAATCGAGGTTGTTTTGGGGTCGTGACAGCTAGGTTTTAAAATGCTTTATCCTTGAAATAAAATGGCTTTGTATAACTTCAGTCAAGTAAGGCTATCTGACGAAGTAGGATTTTAGATATACCTTAAGATCAATTTGAAATGTTGTACCAAAGTTTAGACGAAAATCGTTTGAGGTATCTCGTACTACGTCTATGTTCGTTTTGGTTTGTAGAAAACTCGTCCTTGCAATCATTTTCCTGATTTTGGAATTTAAAGAAAATGATTTTTCAACTTTTGAATATGATTTTGAACTTCAAAGTATTCCATGAAAACGGTTAGTATAAGTGAAAGTGAACTATATAGCAGAAGTAATTAAAAATGTTAGAGTTACTTAACTAATTTAAGAGAAAACAATTCCTTTTTATTTTACATATGGTTATTAGCTTGCCTGGGTTTCTTAGGTAATTCAAATATAATAAAGACAAAAGGCATTCACTCAATATTATCAGTCTTATATACACATAGAGGCAACAACAAATTATGTGAAGCGATAAAGGAAAGGAATTGGATTCATGTTTGGGCCTGAAGAATGTTAGGCCCAGCGGACAACGAACAACATTAGTAGCTTCAGTGACTTCCGACCCAAGGCTAGAACTTGGGCCTGAGTTCTTGAGAACTCATCAGGCCCAAGTTAACACTAAAATGCAAATAAGACCAACGTAAAGCCCAAATAAAAACTGTAACAAGTACTGGTGATTAGTAATGCGATTAACATGAATCCAAATTGAGTAAACAAATCCTTAATGAAGCCTTTCTTTCACTGAGCACTAACCATAAAGGGATTAAATAATGGTAATGATTAAGTGGTTAAGGTAAATTCCCATTTGTGGCCAAGACACCCTATGGATCCCTGGCACTTTAGAGTTCACAAGGGTATCAGGGACCCTGAGCTGTGCTTGTGTCAGGGAGGGCATCTCAACCACAAACTAAACCTTACTCCTAAATACCCTTAACCACTCACACTTACTCTTCCCTATAGGTTTAAGTGTCGATGAGGCACTCACTGTAACTCCAAAATAGTAACAATAACACAAAGGTATATACACTTCTCACAGAGACTATATAGAATACTACCATGAATATGAGATAACAAATAACATCATAACGAGCACAATCCAGACACAAGTGTGTATTAGACTTTCAACATCTTCAACATACTCAAGAAGGCTTAAAGGAACCTATTACAGGTGCAACCAAAGAGAGGGAACACAAGAAAATTGTTTTAGGAATCAAAATATTAAGTCATACGATTAAGGAGTAAGGAGACACATACATCTACTGGTAAGTTCAATTTTACAAGAGTCCCCACTCATAATACCTTGACAACATATTAGACTATGTTAAAGTTAATAAGAGGTTCATACATAGACTAAGTCTTACTTTCTATTAGATGTATGGGTTAACAGCTTCATTTAGAATCACTAAGGAGTATACTTAAGAAAGCAAAATGATTTTCACTTAAGCAGATGACATGATCTTTAAAGATTGATAATCTCACTGATCACCCCCAACTATGCCTTATAAAAAGAACTAAGCGATCGCTGCAAATATAATCCGGGTATTTATCCCAGAGTCGAATACCATAGGGAATTAAGCCATCAATTTCTTTTGCTAGACTCACTGAATTCTCCATAATCAACTTCTCAGATGTTTTGAATAACAATTGGTGATATTTCTACTAACTATGACTGAATAATATTAATTAAACTAAGAGCTAACCAACACTGAGTTGTAAACAAATAAGAGAAGGGTCTAAGGTTGTGAGTTCCCCTATTGATAGAATCCCTTCCTGTTATGTGTCATATAGATTTGCCTAATCTTCTCTATCGATCATGATCACTCTTACTACCATAAATATCTCCCGAGTAACTACGACAATTTACTAGATGCACTCTCCCGAGTTACGCTAGATGGCTTTTATTACAGCTCACTTAGATCGCACCCAAGGTTTCGTTATCCCTAATCCCACCTTTAAACCCTCGGTTATTGATTTCTCATATACTTTGGGAGTGGTGATGTTCAACAACTACCTAAATATACACTCTCTCCCGAGTAATACATACTAAATTGGCACAGTTAATTGAGGGCCCTTCAATTAACTACAACTGAAACGTAGTTGAACAAATAGAGATTAAACTGGGCAAACTATATTAACACAACAAGAAGTTTATCCTTCAACATGTTCTATCAAAACCCTAGACTAAATAGATTAGCTACTTAATTGTTTTCATAGTAACAACAGAAAATTCATCATGAATGATAAAAACACAAGGAAGAAAGGTAGAACTCGATGCCAAATTTTCCTCCTTGCCTCTTGCCTCTTCTTGCCT
Source organism: Nicotiana paniculata (assembly GCA_005239505.1). Taxonomy (NCBI): domain Eukaryota; kingdom Viridiplantae; phylum Streptophyta; class Magnoliopsida; order Solanales; family Solanaceae; genus Nicotiana; species Nicotiana paniculata. The sequence goes on from ML337533.1 coordinate 119,146, forward strand.
TCAAAAAAACTATAAAAACCTTGATATCCTCTTTTTGGGCGAGCTGGATTTCTTATAGGTTAAGTGGAATTGCCCCAAAATTCCAAATTTACCCCTAAAATTACCGGATTTCGGAGTAACTAGCTCAGCCGCGCATGGGCCACGCTAATCGCGTAACAAACTATCGCTGCTTCCTGAACTAGCACGATCGCTCTACGACCGTGCTTGGGCCGCGCTAATCAACTTCAGCACTACCCAGGTTCTTCTGCTATACCGTGGCCACACTAAGGCCGCGTTTGGCCCACGCTAGAGTGGATCATGTATTTATCTCTTCTTTTCTTTCTTCTCTCACGCGCACTCTGCTCCGAGGGGCTTTCCTTGCGTTAATTTAGCTCCAAACACGGTCCTATGTCCACATAATCACGACTTGCTCCTGTAAAACATAAAATTCACAATTAGAGCCATTTTTTCGTCATTTAACCTTCCTAGAACAGTGAAGCATTGTGACGACCCAAAGGGTCATCCCCTATTTTCTCACCCATTCCATGCTTCCGAGGCCTTGAAAACCTCATTTGTATTTTCCTCGATTTGCGTGCACAATTTGGGCGTGTAACCGGACAGCTTAAATATGAGATTCTATGAAAAATGCTAAGATTTGATATTAAAAATGAATAACTTTGACTTCGGTCAATATTTTGGGTAAATAGGCCCAGACCCGTGATTGGATGGTTCCGTAGGGTCCGTAGAAAAATATGGGACTTGTGCGTATGCCCGGAATCGAATTCCAAGGTCTCAAGCCTGAGAAATGAATTTTTGAGTGAAATTATTTTTTGAAAATATTTAAGGAATTTGAAAGTGAAATCTGATTAGAAAGTGATGGTATCGGGCCCGTATTTTGGTTCCGGTGCTCGGTACATGTCTTATATATGGTTTAAGTCCTTTATGTAAAGTTTGGTTGAAAACGGATTTCGTTTGACGTGTTTCAGACATAAAATGGAAAATTTGATGTTTTATGAAATTTGATAGAATTCATAGATTTTGAGACTTAATTCGATGTATATGATGTTATTTTTGCGATTTGATCGCACGGATAAGTTCATGGGATGTTTTTCAGGTAGTGTGTATATTTGGTTTCGAGCCCCGAGGGCTCGGGTGAGTTTTGGATAGGCCACGAACTTCATTTTTGGACTTGGAATCTGCTGGTGTGGGTGATCTGCAAGCCTTCGCAATTACGACCAAGGCCATCGCAAATGTGAAGGCATTGCTGGGCAGGCATGATAGCAATTGCGACCAATACCATCGCAAATGCGAAGGTATAACTGGGCAGCCATGATCGTAAATGCGAACAATATGCTCGCAAATGCGAAGCCTCCCCTTCTGCTCAGTGTTCACAAATGCAAACTATAATTCGCAATTACCAGGTCAGGGGCATTCGCAATTGCGAACCCCTGTTCGCATTTGCGAAGCCAAACAGTGGCCTGCACTGTACAAAACCGAAAATCTTCTTCATATTTCACATTTTCTCAAAACTCAACACTCTTAGGCGATTTTTCCAAGATCAAGACTTTTCCAAATTAGTTGTAAGTTGGTTTTCACTCATTTATTTCAATCGTTAACATCATTTAACATGTTTTCAACTTAAAATCAAATATTTCCATGGGTGAAATTGGGTGTTTTGGGTAGGACTTAGGTATTTTCTAAAATTGGGGTTTGAGTGGGTGATTGACCTCCGATTAGAGAGATTTTTATATGGTTGGACTCGTGAGAGTACGAGGGTTCTAAAAATGAAAAATTTATCCGATTCCAAGGTGCTGGCCTAAGGGGCGTTTTGGTCATTTCACCTAATTTCGCGCCGTAACCTTGAATTGAATAGTAGAATCAATTGCATGAGATGTTATTTACAATATGTAATTGAATTGTATAGATTTGGGCCATTTGGAGTCGGATACTCGTGGAAAATGTGTGGTCTCAAGTTGATTTTGAGCCGGTTCGAGGTAAGTGGCTTGTCTAACCTTGTGTGGGGGACCTTTTCCCTTAGGATGTGATATTTGGTAATTGAATGCCTTGTACATAAGGTGACGAGCGAGTACTTGTGCTAATTGTTGAAAATCTGTTTTTACTTTAAATATTTAGCCTGAGTTTCTTTCTTACCTGTTTTATTCTAATTGCAACTATAGTCTATGTTAGCTTAGGAAATCATGCCTAGTTGCCCTAAATTGCCTATCTGCTTAAATCTCTTTAATTGTACTACGTGAAGCATGTTAGGCTAGAATTTAATTGTTGCCTTTTTATTTTTGGCACTCTAATTCTGTATGTCTTCTTGTTGTGGCTGCGTATTTACTTTGGGAATACGGGACGGTATCCCGGGAGATCCCCTTGCATATTTACTTTGGGACTACGGGACGGTATCCCGGGAGATCCCCCTGCATATTTACTTTGGGACTACGGGACGGTATCCCGGGAGATCTCCCCTGCATATTTACTTTGGGACTGCGGGTTAGATTCCCGATAGATCCCCCTGCATATTTACTTTGGGACTGCGGGTTAGATTCCCGATAGATCCCCCTGCACATATACATATGATAGACTACGGGACGGTATCCCGGGAGATCCTTCGAATATACATATGATGGACTACGGGACGGTATCCCAGGAGATCCTTCGGATTTACATACGATGGACTATGGAACGGTATCCCAAGAGATCCTTTGGATATACTTATGATGGACTACAGAACGGCATCCCGGGAGATCCTTCGGATTTATATATGATGGACTACGGGACGGTATCCTGGGAGATCCTTCGGATATACATACGATGGACCATGGGACGGTATCCCGGGAGATCCACCAGACAGTTGAGAAAAGAATTACAGGACGGTATCCTGGGAGATCCTCATTGTTACTATTATTATTATGTTGTACATATTCCGGGTTTACTTTATTCTTGTGTTTAGTTATTGCCTTGTTTGACCTGTCTTATTTCACAGTTGTACTCGTTATTACTGCCTGTTTTCATACTGTAAATTCCTATTATATTGTTTGACCCAAATGGGCCCTGACCTTCCTCGTCACTACCCGATCGAGGTTAGGCTTGGCACTTACTGAGTACCGTTGTGGTGTACTCATGCCCTTTACTGCGCATATTTTTCATGTGCAGATCCAGGTACCTCCATTCAGGCGCACTATCCCCGAGGTTGAGAGATACAACAGAGACTTTGAGGTATATCTGCCGCGTCCGCAGACCAGGAGTCTCTATCTTATTCCAGCTTTTGTGAAAAGTTTATCCTTCCTTACAGTTGTACAGATATTCTGGAGTTAGAGCAGTGTATTATATTCTGTTAGCCTGTGGTTCCCGTGAGTTTCTGGGTTTTGGGTGATGTTGTAGACTTCCGTATTATTTTGAGTTGTATACGCCAAGTGGCATTTATATACAGTCTTCCTTTAGATTGTTCACCTTTCTTTTACTTAATTATTTCCACAAGTTATGTTGATATTCCGCATTTCTAGGCTTGCCTAGTTATACGAACTAGGTGCCGTCACGACATGTTCACGGAGGGCGAACTGGGGTCGTGATAAGCATAGTAAAGTTAGGGCATAAATGGTTGCTAAACTACATGAATCTAGCCTATTATCAACACCCCACACTTAAATCATTGCTTGTCCTCGAGAAATCCACCATACTCTACAGAGGTTCTTTCACTAAGCACCCCCCCCCCCAACGTGTCACACCAAGAACATATCACAAAATTTACGCCTAGTAGTGTAACATCTTTGCCTCAAGAGTTGACTCTCACGTGTCATGCAATATTCATACTTACTCAACTTACTCCATATAGAGATCAAGACTTACATTTCCTTCATGAATCAAGTGCCCTCTCATTACACAAGAGAGTAGTTCCATAAGTAATAACATTAAGAACAATTAGGAACTGAGATAAACAAAATTCACTCACTCTTAGAAAGAACATTCATATTCCATAAAGATGCACCATAGGCTTGCCCGTAGCGTACTACTCTACTAATCGAGCTCATTCAGTCAAAGATCAATTAGGACTTCATTTGGTTATAATGTAGGCTAAGGGACGGGAAATATATATTTGGATATAGTGAATAACCTCCCTAACAACTTTAATACGCTTACTTTCACTGTCAGCACCGTACTATGTCAAACCAAACATTCTACCACACTTCTATTTATAATACCCCAAACTTCTTTAGGCAGAGTGGTATCAAGTCACCACTTATCAAGGACTTCATTTAAGTGGCGCTTACCATTACTATTTTCTCTTTTCAAAACACTGCACCTTTCTCCCTATTTCGTTGGTTCCACTCAAAAGCTAAACCAACTACCCCACACTTTAACTGTTACATATTTCATACAATTCAAGTGCTTATGGGAGGTAAAGAGGTTGCCAAAGGACAGGCTTATAGACTCAACGGGGTTGACTACGATACATCACATTTAGGTGGGTATACTTTATATATCTGGCTTAACAAAGAACTGCCTATATCACTTCTAAGACTGAATAAAGCTACTATTTTGCTTTGCAAACACACAGGGCAAGTTCTAGACATCAAATGTAGAGCATAGAATACAATAAAACTCACACACACATGGCACATGACTCACTCCAGATTGGCTTATCAAAACACTCTCGTTTGAGTACTCAAATTAGTTACAAACATACAATTTAAGGCACTCTAACAAGAATCAACAATTGAGACTAAGCGTCACACTCTAGTGTCAACTGTGTTCAGGTGTAACAAAGCTAAGGGATTATCTTCCTATCTCAGCTCATAGCCCATAAGTACCATCTAAAATATAAAAACACATTAAACAAAAACTAACTACACTCAGTTCAAGCAAAACCCTTGGAAAAGAACTGTGGCCCAAAGAAAAAGCAAGGGGGAGTTACTACACTACCTAGAGCAGAAAATCTTTTTGGTATTTTCTTTAGCCTTACTTCCCTCAAGAAAACTGTCTAGGAGATCCGTCGTCAGAAAGAGTCCAACATATTTCTGTTTTTTTTTTTTTTGTGGTTGAGTTAGACCCTCAAGAACCCTTTCGAATGAGATCCGTCGTCGGGTCAAGTCGACTCATATAATTAATTTGCTACTCAAACTAAAAGAACAAAGGAAAACATATAACAATTACGTTCCTACATATATACACATACAAAGAAATAACCCCCGCCCCACACTTAAAAGGAAGACATGTCCTAATGGCATTCAAAATAAAGCAATGTGACGTAAAGGAACTTTCCTGATGGATCAATCTTGATCGAAGATCATCCCCGGGTCCAGATGACATGCACGACCCAGAGCTTGCAGCCAGCCCATAATTTTCTTCTCTGATGTAACCTGCCAGGCAGCCACTGCATCAACATGTGTTCCAAAGTCATCGACCGAGGTACGCAACCCTGCCATCTCCTGCTCTAGATTGTCCAACTTCGTACTCCGACTGCTCATGAGCGGGCATCTCATCTTCCAGTTTGACCTGCTCGTCCTCCTCCTCCTCAGGGGAATCCTTCATATTTGCACCATCAGCCTCCACATGATCCTTCCTAGTAGTTACCTTGTCTGCTCGAAAGGGGTTCTCTTTCCGCACTTTGCCATCTACCCTCAAAATTTCCGACACCTAAGGTGCACGGCATAATTTAGTAACAAGGGAGGGGAAGAATAAGCCATACCTATTGATAGGGAAGCGAGTGAACATCTCCTCATGAATGAGCTTGGCCACGTCAAAGTCGTGGCTATTCATGAAACACCAGATCAAACAACCACGAGGAGCATTCACTTCTATGGTGTTGTGGGACGGGATCAGGAGATTGTTGATGAGATATAACCAACACTTCCCTTCAAAGGTTAGTGCCGACGACTTGAATTTATGCCCGTATTGCATCCACACAATCTCTTTTCCCGGTGCACAGATAGTTGGAAAGAACGTCTCCCATTGAGTGTAGCGTCTACTATACGCCTCATAGAAATCTTCTATCTCCGCCACGGGACCTAGCAACCTGTAGGATCTCCGAATAGCTTCAACAGAGGCATCAACAGGCCTCATTTGCACGTTAACCACATCATTCCTATGCTCCGAAACATTTGCATAAAATTCTCTCACAACCAGCGTATTGTCTTCGTCCACCTCTTCAAAGAAAACATCCAACCTACGCCAGAGCAGCTCATTGTAAATGTTTGGACAGTCATGCTGGAGGGACGCTATGTCTATGCACCATTCCGGTATTGGCTTCTTTGATTCCTTTTCAGCAAACGTGCCTAAGCTGTAGGGGAGACGAAGTTGTTGCTATCATAAGAACAAGCATCAGTTGATAGTCGTGCTCTAGATGACTCCTCATGTCCGCTTGAGGAAGGACCGGTGGTTTGGTGCTTTCTAGAGGCTGCCATAGTACCTACAATAAGGAACATCATTAGCGCAGTACAAACGAGGTGACCGAACTGTGGTTACTCACACTTCACCCTTACAATTGGTCACAATTATCATAGACACTCACTGTGGCATTTTAACAAACACGTTGTAGGCATCATTCACCGAAGCCCCCCTATGAACCATGTTATAATCCAATTTCCACCACAATTGCACCAAATTCACCCAACTACGTTGAGAGTGACAACTACACATACGCCACCACCCATAAGCAACTAAGTATACACTACAAATTACTTCTAAAAACTAATAAAAATTAATACCTAAACAAGAATTCAAAAGAAAAACTAAAAAAATTAGGGAAAAGAAAATCTTACCTGGGTGGGAGAAGAGCGTGAGAATTGAAGAAGAGTGCTGGGGGATTAGCTTGAACCTTGGGAAGATTGGGGCTGTTGTTATTTCTCTGGGGAGTGTGAATGAGATTTAAAGGGAGTAGTGAGGGAGACGAAGAGTTTTTAGGTAATGGGGGTCGTGGGAGGGATTGTGTTTTAGTTGGAATAGGAGAAGGGGAGTTAGGGTTGGGGGAATAAGAAATAAGGGGAAAAAATCAAAATCAAAATAAAATAAAATAAAATAAAAAAATAATAATTACAACAACCTGTCCGGCGACTTATCAAGTGCGGTCCTAGCGCGGCCACGCTTGTATCATCGAGATGGGTAGAGTAAAACCCCATTAGCACGGTCGCCCTTGTAGAGTCGAGACAAGGAAACATGAGACCTCATTAGCATGGTCCTAGCGCGGTCGCACTACCTAGAGGCAGAACACTTGGAGTTTAGCACGGCCTGAGCGCGGGCATAGCGCGGCCATGCACCTGGCATTGACTATTTGCCCTCTTTTTTTACCTTTTTCACCACGTTGGCCTGACTTATCATTATCCTGAGCTCACCTGCATGTGTTAGTACTTACAAACAGTCAAATACAGTTCTAACTACTCTACATTCACTACGCGTTGGGTTGCCTCCCAACCAGCGCCTTAGTTAATATTGTGGCACGATAATTACAACAAGTGAATGGGTTGCCTCCCATGCAGTGCTTGATTTAACGTCGTGGTACGACGCAGATGAGCGCATTTAAGGCTCGCTCGACCTCTAAGGTTCAGTCAGATGTATCACTGACACTTCCTTGGTTTCATCCATGCCACATAAGGTTTCAATTTGTGCCCGTTGACTCTAAATGTGTGGGAATATTTCTTTGAAGCAATCTCTATGGCCCCTGAAGGGAGCATTTCAACCACAAGAAATGTCCCATACCATCATGACTTGAGTTTACCCGGAAATAGCCTTAATGTTGAATTGTAAAGCAACACCATATCTCCGATTTTGAAGTTTCGCTCTACAATGTTCTTATCGTGCAACCTCTTCATTCTCTCCTTGTACAACCTTGTTCTCTCGAAAGTCAGATATCGAAACTCATCTAGCTCATGCCATTCTGTGACTCTATTTGGGCCTGCAGCCTCAATGTCCAGATTTAGTTGTTTCAATGCCCACCAAGCTCTATGTTCTAGTTTTACTGGCAAGTGACAGGCCTTCCCGAACAGCAAATTGTATGGTGACATACCAATTGGTGTTTTGAAAGTGGTTTTGTAGGCCCATAGTGCATCATCTAGCTTTTTCGCCCAATAAGTTCTTGTGGCGTTCATAGTTTCAGTCAGCACACTCTTTATTTCTCTATTCGACACTTTGACATGTCCATTGTTCTAGGGATTATATGGGGTTGCCACCTTGTGGCGCACATCGTACTTTGCTAGCAATTTCTCGAAAGCTTGATTGTAGAAGTGCGTGCCTCCATCACTGATAATGTCTCTCGGGATCCTGAAACGGGTGAATATATTCTTCTTCAAAAACCCAACCACCACCCTTGCATCATTGGTGGGGAGAGCTGCAGCTTCCACCAATTTGGACACATAAACTACAACAATAAGTATGTACTTATTGCCATAGGAGCTGACGAAGGGGCCCATGAAGTCTATCCCCCATACATCGAACACTTCAACCTCTTCAATTGTTTTCATGGGAATCTCGTGGCGACGGGAGATGTTCCTGGTTCACTGACATTCATCACAGCCTTTCACCCTTTTATATGCATCCTTAAACACGGTTGGCCAGTAGAACCCAGCTTCTAGAACTTTTGTTGTCGTCCAGACTTCTCCAAAATTTCCGCCAAATGCCGATGCGTGACATGCCTGCAAAACAGAAGATCGTTCTATCTCGAGTACACACCTCCGGATCATATTTTCAACATAGATTCTAAATAGATAAGGTTCATCCCAGTAATACATGCAGCAGTCACGGTAAAACATTTTCTTTTGCACAGAGGAGAGGTCATAGGGGACTATACCACTTGCCAGGTAATTTGCGGCATCTGCATAACAATGCACTTCTTCAAGGCTTATAGAGAGTAAATGCTCGTTTGAAAAGGTTTCTAGAATATCCTCTGCCTCAACTGAGTTTTCACCTCCTTCAAGACGCGATAGATGATCAGCGACTTGGTTTTTCGTGCCCTTACGGTCACAAATTTCCAAGTCGAACTCTTGCAGTAGTAGAACCCATTGAATCAGGCGCGGTTTGGACTCCTTCTTTTCAATCATGTACCTAAGAGAAGCATGATCACTATATACAAATACCTTAGATCCAATCAGGTATGATCTGAACTTGTCTAATGCGAACACCACAGCCAGCATCTCCTTTTCAGTCACAGTGTAGTTCAGCCGGGCTCTACTCAACGTTCTATTTGCGTAGTAAATTGGGTGCATTATCTTGTCTTTCTGATGTCCTGGAACTGCTCCACTGCATAGTCACTGGCGTCACACATGAGTTCAAATGGTTGCTCCCAGTCGGGGCAATAATGATGGGTGTTGTGACTAGCCTCTTCTTCAACTCCTCGAATGCTACCCTGCAATCATCAGAAAATACGAAAGAATGATATTTTTCTAAAAACTTACACAAAGGGTTGGAATTGTTTTTGAAGTCTTTAATGAATCTCCGATAGAAACCGGCATGCCCGAGGAAGCTCCTGGTTGCTTTGACCGATGTGGGAGGTGGAAGCTTTGCTATCACATAAACTTTTGCCCGATCCACCTCGATTCCCTTGCTTGATACCAGGTTTCCCAAGACTATACCCTATTGTACCATGAAATGGCACTTTTCCTAATTGAGTACAACGTTAGTCTCAATACACCTTTTCAACACTCGGGTCAAATTTCTAAGGCACTCATCGAATGAGTTTCCCACCACTGAGAAATCATCCATGAACACCTCTATTATATCAGTGAGCATGTCAGTGAATATGGCCATCATGCACCTCTGGAATGTGGCGGGTGCATTGCATAGGCCAAAGAGCATTTTTCGGAAGGCAAAAATCCTATATAGACATGTGAACGAGGTCTTCTCTCTGTCCTCTAGTGCAATGGAGATTTGGTTGTACCCTAAGTACCTATCCAGAAAATAGAAGTGGGAACTCGCTGCCAGTCTGTCAAGCATCTGATCAATGAAGGGAAGTTGGAAGTGGTCTTTCCGGGTGGCCAGATTCAATTTCCTATAGTCCATGCAAATTCTCCAGCCTGTGACGGTTCTTGTAGAGATCAGCTCATTGTTATAATTTTTTACCACTGTCATACCACCCTTCTTAGGCACACATTGGACCGGGCTAACCCAGTTGCTGGCAGAGATGGGGAAAATGATTCACGCATCTAACCACTTAATAATCTCCTTCTTCACCACTTCCTTCATATTTGGGGTTCAACCTTCTTTGGTGTTCCCTGGAAGGTTTGTGCCCCTCTTATAGTAGAATTTTATGCATACAATATGCCGGGCTTCTCCCCTTAATGTCTGGCATGGTCCACCCAATGGCAGTCTTGCACTCTGTGAGTACCTGCAAAAGTTTTTGTGCCTGCACATCTAATAAACTAGATGAGATAATAACAGGTAATGTGGAGTTAGGTCCTAGGAATGTATACCTGAGATAGGCGGGCAGTGGATTCAACTCTAGGTTTTGTTGTTCTTCTATGGATGGCTTGGCTGGAGGGGTTTCTCTTTTTTCTAAGTGCAGGCGCTCAAATTCAAGCGATCTCTTCCAAAAGCCTTTTCCCTCAAGAGCCAGCACTCAGTCTACCAATTCTTCCCCATTCACCTCATCTAAATTCATACGACAAGCAGCAAGAGGATCCTCAATAGTCAAGGTCTCATCATCCTCTTCCAGGATTACATCCACGGCATCAATAAGAGAATAATTGGAAAATTCACTTAGTCGCCTCATAGATTTCTGCACGTTGAATGTTATCTCCTCATCTTTCAAACTCATCTTGAGCTCCCCAGTTTCACAATCAATGAGAGCTCTCCCTCTGTCCAAGAACGGCCTTCCAAAATTATGGAAATTTCTTCATCCACCCTACAGTCAAGAATTACAAAATCTGTAGGGAACACAAATTTCCCTACCTGCACCAACACGTCATCCAGAATACCTGAGGGTCTTTTCATAGTTCTGTCGGCCAGTAACAACAACATAGATATCAATCTATCTCTTCCAATCCCCAACCTCTTATAGATAGCCAAGGGCATAAGATTAATGATGGCCCCCAAATCACAGAGTGCCTTGGCAAAGGCAAAGTTACCAATGGTGTAGGGAAATGTGATACTCCATGGATCAGACAACTTTTCAGCAACTGGTCTAATCACCACAGCACTGCAGGTCTGAGTTATAATCACTGTGGACAAGTCTTGGAAGTCAAATTTTTTGGACATCAAGTCCTTCATCATTTTTGCATAACCAGACATCTCCTTCAAAGCATCAATCAATGGAACATTTATCTGAATTGGTTTCAACATCTCCAAGAACTTCTTGTATTGCTCATCTTTCTGGTACTTGGCCAGCCTCTGTGGGAATGGTGATGGAGGTCTCTTATTCCCAATGATTTGGGTTTTCTCTTTGTCAGACACTACCTCTACTACCGGCTCTTGGGCTTTCTCAGCTTCTTTCTCTGCCTCAATCTGTGTGTTGGTTTCTTTCTGGGCAAGATGCAATGTCACCTCTGTCAGTCTTGCTTAATCATCTAGCTCAATGGGCACTGGTACAAGTGTCTCATCCTGTCTTCTTTCTCGAGCCCTCTCTTGCTCCTAAGTCTAGGTATCTGCCGTTACGTAGACTCATTGCCACAAACTGCTTTGGGCCCTGATATTTTGGATTCACTTGAGTGTCTGCAGGTAATGTCCCATGAGGACGATTATTCAATGACATCGAAATCTGACCCAATTGCACTTCAATGTTCTTTATGCTTAACTCATGTGAATCTACTCTTTCAGTCATTTTTGCATTTAACCCAATAACATGCTGCATCATTGCCTCGAGTTTAGTAAACCCACCTTCCTGTCTCCCACCATGTTGCTGTTGAGGAGGATGATAACCCTGCTGCTGATTTTGGTTGTTGTACCCCAGTGGTTTTGGCAGGGCTCCACATTACCGTGACGTCGCATGGCTCCCATATTTCCATTATTGTGATGCGGCTGGACTGGCATGTATGGCTGATTCTGTTGGCCTCAATTCTGACCACCCTATATCTGGCCCCCATAATTAGACACATAATTCATGTTCTTAGGGTAGTAGTGGTGATCACTTTCAACATTCCACTGGCTACCAATTGGCTGACTAATGCAAGATGTGCATAAGCCCCCATTGGTTCTATCTACAATGTGCACTTGTTTCTTCTGCCCTGACTCTTCCACCTTTTTGGTGAGTTTGCTCATTTGTATCATTAAGATGGCCATATATTCAGCAAGAGTGTTAGCTGGATCTAAGGCCACTGAGTGAACTACTGGAGTGGTGGGTGCATTCCTTGTTGTCCATCCCGAATTTTGTGCCATCTTGTCAAGCAGGATCTGGATTTCTCTCCATGATTTGCTCAAGAATGCTTCACCGGCTGAAGCATCAACATAAGCCTTCACGCTATCTGCCAGACCCATGTAAAATCGCTGCCCAAAAATCTGCTCTGGAATACAGTGGTGCGAACATATAACCAACATCCTTTTGAATCATTCCCGTGCTTCTTGCAATGTTTCTGTTGGTTTCTGTCTGAAGCTCAAAATTTCATCAATTTGCTGAGCAGTCTTGTTGGGTGGATGAAACTTGTTCACAAATTGTTTGACTAACTCCTCCCATGTATTGATGGAATTGATATGGAGTGAATTTAACCAAGTCTGGGTTGCTCCTGTCACTGAGAATGGAAACAACAACGGCTTTATTGCTTCCTGAGTCACATTGGGCTTCCTTTGAGTTTTGCAGATTGACAAGAAATTCTTCAAGAGCTGTTGAGGATCTTCAATGTTAACCCCGAGAATAGTCTCTTGTTTTGCAATAAGTGCAGCATGTTGTTTGTGATTTGAAAAGATTCAGCCTGTATCTGCGAGACTACTATCGTTGTGGCCAAATTCTCTATTGTAGGTTGTGCCCAGTCATATATGGAAGCCTCTGGCTACCACAGCAGGGTCTACCACATTATCCCCATCATTGTTTTTGTTGTTCACCAGCTCTGCCATGTCTGGTTCAGGTTGTTCAGTTGATTGTTGTTGTTTGCTTTTCTAGTTGGCCCAATTCAAGGCCTTGAAAATTTTCTCGGGATCTGATAATGCTTCAAACACTTCACCAGTTCTCGATGAGTTTCTAGGCATGCACCTATGCAACCTAGTTAGTAAACATTAAAATTTCAATGTACGGATTGAAAATGAAGAAAATTGATTACACTAAGAATTTTTGTATTTCTTTTAACTGTAATTGATAACACTGTTAATTCCGTGGCAACGGCGCCAAAATTTGATCACGCCCAACTATGCCTTATAAAAAGGACTAAGCAGTCGTTACAAATATAATTCGGGTATTTAGCCCATAGTCGAATGCCACAGGGAATTAACCTATCAATTTCTTTTGCTAGACTCACTGAATTCTCCGTAATCAACTTCCCAGATGTTTTGAATAACAATTGGTGATATTTCTACTAACTATGACTGAATAAAATTAATTAAACTAAGAGCTAACTAAGACTGAGTTGTAAAGAAATAAGAGAAGGGTCTAAGGTTATGATTTCCCCTATTGATGGAATTCCTTCCTGTTATGTGTCATATAGATTTTCCCAATCTTCTCTATCAATCATGAGCACTCTTACTACCATAAATCTCTCCCGAGTAACTACAACAATTTACTAGACGCACTCTCCCGAGTTACGTTAGCTGGCTTTTATTACAGCTCACTTAGATCGCACCCAAGGTTTCGTTATCCCTAATCCCACCTTTAAACCCTCGGTTATTGATTCCTCATACTTTGGGAGTGGTGATGTTCAACAACTACCGAAATATACACTCTCTCCCAAGTAATACATACTAAATAGGCACAGCTAATTGAGGGCCCTTCAATTAACTACAACTGAAATGTAGTTGAACAAATAGAGATTAAACTGGGAAAACTATATTAACACAACAAGAAGTTTATCCTTCAACAGGTTCCATCAAAACCCTAGTCTAAATAATCATAATTGTTTTCATAATAACAATAGCGAAATTCATCATGAATAATAAAAACACAAGGAATAAAGGTAGAACTCGATGCCGAATTTTCCTTCTTGCCTTTTGCCTCTTCTTGCCTTCAACAAAACTATAAAAACCTTGATATCCTCTTTTTCAGCGACATGTACCTCTTATAGGTTAAGTGGAATTAACCCTAAACTTCCAAGTTTACACGTAAAATTATCTAATTTCAGAGTAACTAGCGCGGCGGCGCATGGGCCGCGCTAATCGCATTTCAAACTGGCGATGCTTCCTGGACTAAGGGGCGCGCTTGGGCCGCGCTAATCAACTTCAGCACTGCCCAGGTTCTTCTGCTCTAGCGTGGCCACGCGAAGGTCGCGCTTGGCCCACACTAGAGTGGATCAACTATTTATCTCTTCTTTTTTTTCTTCTTTCATACGCACTCCACTCCGAGGGACTTTCCTTGCATTAATTTAGCTCCAACCACTGTCCTACGTCCTCATAATCACGACTTGCTCCTGTAAAACATAAAATTCACAATTATAACCATTTTTTGTCATTTAACCTTCCGAGAACAGTGAAGCATAGTAAAATTAGGACATAAATGGTTGCTAAACTACATGAATCTAGCCTATTATCACTCACATTCATAATAGCCTCATTAGAAGTTAAGGCATTCATATAAACACAAGGTAACGTTCTGACACGGCAGGTGTACATCAAGAGCTCCCCTCAAATCTATAGATGAGTCACTATTAATTTATGTAGGTTAGCAAGGCTCAGTTTCCTTATGTGATAGTGCAACATGAGAACATAGTCATGAGTATGAAAGATGAGCAGGAAGTTTGTTCAATAACAGGAATGAATGCAGAGACCCAGGGGAAGACAATTGGGCACGTACAAGGGATATCCTTAAGGAGTGAAAGACTATAACATGGTAATGTGTCAAACAACATAGGATCAGATCAAAAGGTACAATGTAGAAGAGTAGAAAAATGAAGTTTTCACATGAAATAAACATGATTCTAGTAGCAGGACAATCAGTCCAGTTAAACAGATGCATTATTCCAAGCATGATGAAGTTTAGCTTAGTATGACCAATTTAAGAGATGATACACAAATACAATAACTATAACTCTTAACCAAATTCTATTTCTTAACCAGATCCTTGAAGACAATCTAAACATACTTTGTCTAGGTTAACAATAGCAATCAGAGTTCATATAAGATTAACTGCAAAAAAAATTTAGAACTTAGTCCAGATTCATTTAAGAATATATTTTCACTTGGGTGAGGCTCATAGATATTTTCATATAATCATGGAAGTCAACAGAAAAATCTTTACGATAATATTTCAAGAGGTCTCAGAATCACAGAAGCATATTTAAAGAGAGAAAGCAATCCAAACAACATAGTCTAATATGCTTTAACTAAATGACAACCATTTAGTAAACTTTAAGTGATCATATCTTTTTTTAGTTTCGGTTTCTCAGGAAAATAACCTTAGGTGCTTTACACAAAGCAACAAGTAACACTAAGTAAATATCAGTAGAACAAACACGAGAACCATAACACGATCATCAGAAAATCTAAAGTTAGAATAAATGTAAAGAAACATTAAGGATATTAAGCTATTTATATAATTTTAATTAAGATACAAATTTCTTACCTTAAAGAGCATTCATTAAGCTTACAAAAGTAGTAGATTAGTATTGACTTGGTTTCAGGATGCTAAGGGAAACACTTATGTTTACCTTGAAAATGGCATTAACAATTATACTGATTTTGTGGTTCTAAGAATATGTGATTTATCTTAATACTAGTTATTAGATAGGAAGTTCTAAGTGTGAGTTAGAAAAGTAAGATATGCAAACTAATGTTGCCACAGAGTTGGGCCTCGAGCTGGGTGGAACAGGGGGGCCTCGAGGTCTAGCTAGGGCAGTTGATAATGAGCAATCGATGAAGAAAAAATGGTTTTGGGAGTCTCGGGGATAGACTTTACGGCTAATGATGGGAAATAATTGAAGAACAATTAATGAAGACAATAAATAAAGAGCAATGAATCAAAAGTTAATTGATGAGCACGTTTTTGCAAGAAAAGCAGAGAATGTTCTATTGTATTGAACATTCATGTTCCTTTATAAAATGACAAGGCTCCCATTTATATAGGAAGGGAGAATTCCAACATAGTACATGTCCAATTATGACAAGAAAAAGCTATTGATACAGTTGTATAGTGACTCAGTACGGACTTGTACTATTCTTGCAAACCTTGTTAGCTCTAACTACGTGCCCTTGGGAATTTCCCGCCTTTCCATGACAGTCGTCGATTTTCATACTGCCTCGAGCTATGCTGAGATGAGTCCCCGATATGCTTTCTCGAGGCATGCACCTCGAGGTCAAACTTTATTTTCTACTTCGCTCCCCTCGAGGACAGGCTTGGCATGCTTCAGAGACCTCAATATCGGAGTCTCCGATATCGACTGTGTACAGATAGTCCCCATGTTTCTTAGAATGAAATTATAAGAAACGATTGGAATCCTTCGACTCTTCAATGTCCACATCATGACATCAGTAAATCAATGATTGTTGTGACAGAAAGGATGTGCAAGAGTCATGCCTGCACAATTCTCGAAAGGTCATAGTATGAAAATGGCAGTTGGCTGTCCTTTTACTTTCTTCAATACGCCTAAATCACTCCTACAAATACCTCAATCCTTCATTTCTTGAACCATCACTTTTCATAATATCTTCAGAGCTCTAATCAACTCTTTTGCTTGCTTCCCTCTCGTGTTCATCTTTTGATCATTTTATTCCTCCTATTCTAATATTTTTGCAGCAAGAATGACAAAGACTTCAAAGACTGCTCCCCAGAAGGGAGAAACTTCTTCACCGTTACGCTCGCCAAAGAGCAAAGCAGTAGTGCCTCCTCGAATTGAGGAATGCATCCCATGACCTTGTGAAACGTCTTCCGATTACAAGGTCGACAAACCTTCCTCGAAATCGGGGCGATGCGAACCCATGTCCTGATATATCATCCTAGTAACTGACACTGAGAATGTGAGGGCTGACTGCCGCTGGGGGGAGGTGGTACAAGTGGAAATCCCTTCTCGTGAGGAAGACATAACAACACATAAATTCGTTACCTCAATGCGTATACATATCCTTTTACCCTATGTCCGGTAGAACCCTCTTCGTCGTCGATAGACTCTGTAATCCTCGATTTCTGCAGGCAATATCGGGTGACACTAAGCCAGATCTATCCATTATTCTGGAGTATTGTTTATATGATTAGGTATTTTTTGAACATGGTCGAGGGGATGGCTTTTACCCTCGACCATATGATTAGAACGTACAGCTTCTAACTTTATCGAGGCGGCCTGATTAAGCTTCTGCATCGGGCTTCGAAGGTCTTCTTTGCCAGCATCGATAATGACAAGGACAGAGAATGGATGAGCCGCTTTGTCAGAGTTAAGACCTCGGATCTGATCCCTGCTGAAAGGATGCCATTCCCCGAGGAATGGAACATGAATCGTAAGTGAACATGTTAATTGAATATTTTCTCTCTCTTTTAGACCATCTTCTCTTTGAACTAACTTCCTTCGATGAAGCGCTATCGAGTGATATCCCGGCACGGTCAAGGATCTCCCGGGTTGGGTCCGCTAGCTCGATTCGACTTGCCTATATGTTAATCGTGTGTGGCGCGATCTAGCCAAGACCCGATGGGAGGCAAAAAACCACAGTGAGATTTTACTTCCGCCATACTTGAATTCCCTGAAGATGATATCCCTTGAATGTATTCTCACTTTTATTGTTTATATTTTGTGGTTGTGTAGGATTAGGAGAGGCCTTTTTGATGACGGAACCCCGCCTGGGGAAGCAGATACCCAAAAACCCATTAGGGATAAGAAGAGAAAGGGGAAATCACCGACTGAGTCCCCAAAGCCGAAGAAGGCTAACGTCCACAAGTCTAAGGTCGATTCAATGGCCTTAACTCAAGAAGTGGCAGAGGGACTTCGAGCTGAGGGCGAAGAGAGAGATGACCACCCTCTAGTTCTTAGGGGAAGAAGAAGCACGACTACTTCGAATCTTGCTGAGCCGACGGTTGTTGAGCCGACGGCTATTGAGCCAAAGGCTTCTGAACAAAAAAATGTTGATGTTACCGCACCTCGGGCTGAAGAGATCATTGAGAGTGGGTTAGACGAAGTCCTTGAGCCAGTCAACAGCCAAAATATTTCCCGAGCTGAGGGATATTTGGCAGTTGGACTTGGGGAGCCAAATTCTGAAGCTCCCCGTAGGCAAGAGGAGACCCAATTGATCCAGCCGGGGTTGTTAATATAGATGACTCTCTGTCGGGTCTGACATTCTCTCCTGAGGAGATACGGGATGCCTGAAATATGAAGACCCCCGATGCGGGGGCATCCCTCGGGGAGAAGGATGCATTCAAGGGATACTTTGTCGAAGAAATCCCCGACCCTAATGCCTCGCTCATCTTTGAGGAAGCCGATAAGCTCTGCAAACAGGTAATCTTTCGACGACTATGCCTTGGGATTTTGACCCTTATTTTTCTGACTTCTTTCCTTTATGCTTTTAGGCCATAGTGCTTTATAATCAGGCCACAGTGCTTTATAATTAGGCCATAGTGCTTTATAATTAGGCCTTCGTTAAGTCTCAAGCTGAGTTGACCCACTACGAGGAAGAGTGTAGGAGACTTTTATTGGAGGCGGAGAAGTTCAGAGCTCTTTTTCCAAAAAGGAGGACGAATTGCATGGCCTTCGAGCACGCTTGGAGACGGTGTCTCGAAAGCAGGCTAATCTCAACGAGAAGGTAGTACAGCCTTCATATGTTTATTTTTGTGTTTGATCAACATTAGCATTTAATGTCTTAACTTGATTTCTGCAGCTTAAGCAGAAAGATGGCCTAATGCAGGAGAGTCTTAGAGCCGAGGATATTGAGATCCTCGGGCTCGAGCGGCGGATGGATGAAATAGCCTTCGAGAAGGATACTCTCCGAGAGAAGCTGACCTCGGTTGAGCGTCAACTTCAAGATGTAAGGGCAGAAATAAATAAGTATAAGGATCTTCATGCTAAATCAGTCATCGCACTGTCCACGGCCAAGTCTGAAACCGACACACTTATATCATTGTATCAGGAAGATGCCGCTACGGCCAATGCTCGAGCCAAGAGGATATCTGAAGAGGCTGAGCTCAATCTGACTCGAGACCTTGATCATGCTCGACTAAGATCTCGGAGGTAGGCTCTCGACGAAGCACACGCGTGGGGCTTCGATCTTTTTACCGATATCGAAAGAGTGAGGGACCTAGAGGAGTAAGAGGCAGCTCTGCTTACTTCTATGATTCGGTCAGTGGCTCAGAAGATGATGAAGATGAAGGCAAAGAACCGCTGACGACCAGGAGGTCGAGGGCCAAACCATTGAGGGCACTATTCCTGAAGGGACTTCATCTGATCAAGTGATCCCGGCGGAAGATTAGGCCTCTGTTTCTTTCACTTTTGTGTAACGGCTCCAAGCAAGAGCTTTGTGAATATGTTTTGTGAAAGTTTATTATATATGAAAGAATCTTTGCTTTTTGTCGCTTCCCATCTTTCCTCTACTTTTTGGGAATAAATTCTTATGCTTGTCGTCGAGGCTTTGTAAGCTTGATTTTGCCTTATCAAGGTCTTATGATTAGTCCCCGAGCAAGATGACCTCGGCCTTCCTATCGAGGGTATTCCCTTTTAGGGATCTTATAAGTTCAAATTATGGCCTTGGCCTCGATATCGGGGTTATGCCCTTTTAAGGTTTTACAAGTGTAGTGTCGCCTCATTGAGGTCTTAAAATTTGGCCCTTAGGTTCTTTAGATTGGCCCTTAGGCTCTTCAGATTTGCCCTTAGGCTCGTTAAATTGGGTCGATTCGACCTCTAATATAGTTGTAGTTTTCCTCCATTTTGGCTAAAGACTTTTAAAATTTGGGTTGTGCCTTGGCATGTTTTGTGTTCGTCCAACTCTTCGATGGCTCGAATAAGAACCTCTATTATAAGTCGATATGCGACGATAATTGAGTACCTTGTGAGTTTTTCTAGAAGGTTGATTTTTCAAAGCCTTTTCATTGAAGGCTGATAGTTTCAAAGCCTTTTCACTGTTCGGAGCTGATATTATCGAAGCTCCTTTTCTTATGCCGAGATAGCCTGATTAACCGGTTCTTTTCAAAATATTTTTGAAGTATTTGAAGGAATTTAGTTTTATGGCGTCGGTCGGACGTCTTTGAGCCGCATTAATTCGGCTGTAGCCTTTTTATATGACCGTAGTCTTTATGTATGGCCGTAGCCTTTAGTCCCTGAGTGAGATGAACTCGGTATCTATATCGAAGGTATTCCTTTTTAGAGGTTTTACAAGTTCAGATATATAGCCTTGGCCGTAATATCGGGGTTATGCCTTTTTAAGGTCTTGTAAATTTGGGCGTGCCTCGTTGAGGTCTTACATATTTGATGCTGCCTCAGTGAGGTCTTCCGAGCTTGAAGTTGAAGTTTCATCATTGAGTTATTACAAATTTGATGTTGCCTCAGTGAGGTCTTATGAGTTCGAAGTTGAAGTTTCCTCATTGAGGTCTTACAGGTTCGAGTCTTTGACGACTCGACCAGCTGACTGTCGATGATAGTCTTCGAGTGTTCGAGAATAAAGAATTCCTCATGTAAGTCCAAATAACTTTGTAAATCCTGAAACATTTATAATGTTATGCACGTGCGTAAAAATGTTGTGTCATGCATAGGTATAGGTGTACATATCATCAAGAGGCATCTGAGGGAATCCTATCATATCATCTCGACCACTGTGGAAAAATCATCAACATATACCAGTTGATCAGGTGGTGGTGCGTATATAACGCCATAACCTTTTTTCATATCCCATATACATATAATATACATATATACGCATATATAACATCGTCTGGTCATAGGTCAATGTAAATAAATGCAATGCATGAGAAGTACGTCAATAAAATTTCTCGGAATGTCATAAGACCATTATGTCTCTGATAAATATCTAAAATAAAATTTATCAACTTACATATTTTCTGAGACCCATGAACAGACAATAGAATAATAAGAAGTATGGGAAATCACGAATATAAGCATCTAAATCATTTCTATGAATAGAATCATTTATGGAAGTTGTGCATTTGATCATTTCGTTTGTGTCGTATCAATCATGCCAAAAGGAAAGAAGGGATAGCCTTAACATAACCAAGTCAATTTTTCTTGACAATCTCTCTAACACACGCTAATTGTGACAAAACACGTGACGGCAGGATCGGAGTAGGAAAAAAGATCCGTATGAAATGTTCGAATCAAATAACGTTGCTATGCAAAATAATCTTGGCTAAAAATCTTTCTTTAATAACGTTGATGAAACTCTCTTAAGATATTTGAAAGTTATTTGAATTGTAAATGTACTATGTTCTTGGCATAAACTTTCTTAAGAGTTTAGAAAGTTATTTGAATTAGGAATATTATCCTCAACTCTTAGGTAGGACCCACATTTCAAGATTGGTGTCACACTTCTTTCTGAAAGTGTGATACCTTTCAACCCTTATTATTAGTTATTAAATGGGGATGGGATGCTTTCCACGTTGGGGGCTTAAATCTTATCCAATTATTTAATTAATTCCCCAATAATTTCTTAATTAACTAGGCTATCTCTCATTACCCAATAGTTAATTAATTATCCACATAATTAAGAATTATCTCAAACTACTTAAAATACTACTCACTTTTATTATACTTTATACATCATACTATCATGATCATATAGTACGTTGTATGGTACTAGTCCAAAAATATCGGGTATTATAGCTCGAACCTTATTTTATCCCAAATCGACAACCTTCAATGAAACTCATTTTCTTTAATTCGTGTACCCTTTATCCTTCATGGCACTTACTTATCGCTTTTTATAAATAGCATAAATACATTAACCTCAAGATAATCTCATCCCCCTGTCTATGTCGATTAATCTGAAGACAAAACTTTAACGTACGAAAACGCGAGATGTAACATCCTTCCCCCCTTAGAAACATTCATCCTCGAATGTTTAACTCCCCGAGATCTATATAACTTTGGCAGAGTCGCCTTTGTAACAATACTACTACCAACTCTTCCTTTAGAAACTTAATAATTCTATGCCACATAGGACCACAATCATCAACAATGACAATGGCCTCACACGACCAATGACAATAACTAACACAAGAATCCATACACGTACGTTAAGGTTGTGATGTCTAAGTCGGACCCTTCTCTGGAAGAGGAAATAAGTGAGGATATCTAGACTTCATGTCTTCTTCAGCCTCCCAAGTCATTTCTTCCACATTGTTGTTTCTCCAAAGTACTTTCACCGAAGCAACATCTTTAGTCCTCAATCTCCGAACCTGTCAATCTAGTATAGCAATGGGAGTTTCCTCATATGATAGTTTTTCTGTGACCTTCTAACATGATTTTGGAAGGATATCTGATGCATTTATGGAGCATAGACACATGAAATACTGGATCTACAGACTCCAAGTCCGAAGACAAGTCTAACTCATATGCTACCTGGCCTACCTTGCGTATGATCCTATATTGTCCAATACACCGAGTGCTAAGTTTTCCTTTCTTACCGAACCTTATAACACCTTTCATTGATGATACCTTTAGGAATACCCATTCATCAACTTGAAACTCCAAGTCTTGTCGTTGATTATCCGCATAAGACTTCTAACGGCTTTGAGCTGCTAATAGCCTTTCATGTGTAAGCTTAATTTTCTCGATTGCATGTTGTACCAATTCTGGTCCTACTAACGTAGTTTTCCCAACATCGAACCACCTTATAGGAGACCTACACTTCAGTCCGTAAAGAGCTTCTTATGGAGCCATCTGAATACTGGAATGGTAGCTATTATTATATGGGAACTCAATAAGCGGCAGATGATCATCTGAACTACCTTTGAAGTCTAACACATAAGCTCGTAATATATCATCAAGTGTCTGAATAGTACGCTCAGCTTGTTCGTTTGTCTGGGGATAAAATGTTGTACTAAGATTTACCTGAGTCCCCAATCCTCTTTGGAAGGACCTCCAGAGGTTAGTTGTAAATTGAGCTCCTCTATCCAAGATAAAAGATACAGGGACAACATGCAGTCGTACTATATCCTTAATATAAAGCCTTGCATAATCCTATATAGAATATGTAGTCCTAACGAGCAGAAAATGGGCTGATTTTCTAAAAATAATCATCCATATAGAATCGAACTTACGTTGGGTACGAGGTAAACCTATGATGAAATCCATATTGATTACTTCCCACTTCAAAGTCGGAATATCTATAGCCTACAATAATCCATCGGGTTTTTGATGCTCAATCTTGACCTGCTGACAGTTAGGGCACTGAGCAACAAAATTCGCTATATCCTTTTGCATTCC
The DNA here is from genome assembly GCA_005239505.1 of Nicotiana paniculata. Classification (NCBI taxonomy): domain Eukaryota; kingdom Viridiplantae; phylum Streptophyta; class Magnoliopsida; order Solanales; family Solanaceae; genus Nicotiana; species Nicotiana paniculata. The sequence continues at coordinate 142,536 of ML337533.1, forward strand.
ATCCCACCAATATACTTCCCTGATATCATGATACATCTTTGTTTCTCCTAGATGGACAGAATAACGAGAATAGTGAGCTTCTCCCATAACCTGCCGACGCAGCCCTGCAACATTAGGGTCACATAATTGTCCTCGATATCTGAGGACTCCATCTTCTATAATTTCAAATGTTTTCTTCTCCTTCTGAGGAGTAGTATCCCTATAATGAACTAACACAGGATCCTCGTACTGGTATTCTTTTACTTCAGTTACTAAAGAGGATGTTGTCGTATCCTAAATAGTAATTCCAATATCACCTGAGTCCAGTAACTGAACTCCAAGACTAGCTAGCTGATGAATCTCAAGGGCTATTCCCTTCTTTTCTGGCTGTAAATATGACAGGCTACCCATGGATCTACGACTAAGGGCGTCGTCTACCACGTTGCCTTTCCTGGATGGTAAAAATATCAACGTCATAATCTTTAAGTACCTCCAACATCTCCTTTGACATAAATTCAATTCCTTTTGCTTGAAGATATACTGGAGGCTCTTATGATCCGTATAGATATCAACATGAATTCCATACAAGTAGTGCCTCCACATCTTTAGTGCATGAATCACTGCGGCTAACTCTATAATCGTGGGTCAGGTAATTCTACTTGTGCTTTCTTAGTTGCCTAGAAGCATAAGCTATAACCTTACCATGATGCATTAGTACACAACACAATCCAATGCCCGAAGCGTCACAAGAGATAACATAACCATCGGTCCCTTCTGAGAGCGTTAGAATCGGTGTTGAAGCCAATCTATCCTTCAATGCCTGGAAAATCCATTCGCAAGCATCAGTACATTGAAACTTTGCTCCCTTCTAAGTCTACTTTGTCAAATGTGCTGAAATGGAAGAAAATCCCTTTACAAATCTCTTGTAATAACCTACCAAACCGAGAAAGCTACGAACCTCCGTCAGTGTCGTGGGTCTAGGACTAGTCTTTACTACCTCAATCTTTTGTGTATCAATCTGGATACCTTCCCCCGAAATGATATGCCCAAGGTAAGCTACAGAGTTCAACCAGAATTCACATTTAGAGGATTTTGCATACAACTTCTCTTTTTGTAGAACTTTGAGCACAGTACGCAAATGATCTGCATGCTCAGCTTCTGAACGAGAATATACCAATATATCGTCAATAAATACAATTAAAAATAGGTCTAAAAAGTGTCTGAACACACGGTTCATCAGGTCCATGAATACTACTGGGCATTGGTCAAACCGAATGACATAACACAAAACTCAAAGTGCTCGTATCTAGTCCTGAATGTTGTCTTCGGAATATATTTCTCCTTAACCCTTACATGATGGTACCCGGACCTCAAGTCTATCTTTGAGAAACACTTGGCACCTTGCTACTGATCAAATAAATCATCAATACTCGAGAGCAGGTACTTACTTTTTATCGTCACCTTATTCAACTGTCTATAATCAATACATATTTGTAAGGAACCATCTTTCTTCCTTACAAATAACACAGGTGCTCCCCACGGTGATGTACTAGGTATGCTAAAGCCTTTTTCAAGTAATTCCTTCAGTTATTCCTTCAACTCTTTCAGTTCTACGGGGGCCATTCTATATGGAGGAATAGATATTGGATGAGTATCTGGTAGTAGGTCAATAGCAAACTCAATTTCTCGCTCTGGCGGAAGACCCAGAAGCTCATCGGGAAACTCACAAACCACTAGAATAGACTGAATGATTGGTGACTCTACTTCCACGTCTTGAACCCGAACTAAGTGATAAATACTGCCCTTTCTGATCATTTTCCTTGCCTTGAGATAGGAAATAAATCTACCTCTCGGCGATACCATATTACCTTTCCACTCCAAAACAGGCCCCCCTAGAAATTGGAATCGGACCATCTTCAATCTACAATCAACATTGGCATGACAAGAAGCCAACCAATCCATACCCATTATAACATCAAAGTCTACCATATCTAACTCGATTAGGTCCGCTACTGTAGATCAACATGAATTATTATTATACAATCTCTATATAGTCGCTTAGCTATCACTGAGTCCCCAACATGTGTAGACACCTCAAAAGGTTTAACCAATTCGAGTTATATCCCAAACTTACTAGCAACCAACAGAGTAACATATGATAAGGTTGAATCTGGCTCAATCAGTGCATAAACATCATATGAGGAGACTGATAATATACCTGTAACAACATTAGGCGATGACTCCTGATCTTGTCGTCCTGCTAATGCATAAATTAGGTTCTGAGCTCGAGCTAGATGCTCCACCTCTGCCTCTACCACGACTCATTTGTGCTTGTGAACCTTGCCCAGGGGGCGTACTGATGATGACGAACCAGCTATAGATCCCGCTGGTTGAGCTATTCTTGCATAACCTCTCGTCGGACAATCCCTCGTAATGTGGCCTGGATAACCACAAGTATAACAAATACCCAACCCCATACGGCACAATCCAGCATGCTTCTTACCATATTGAGCACATCGTACCAAGGACGGCCTCATCTAACTTAACTCACCCCTATACTAAGGACCTGAGGCCCTAGAATTCTGACCAAGCCCTGAATATGTGGAATGATAAAATCTCTTACCGCCAATCTAAGAGAGTGTGGTAGCCGATGGTTGGGCTGGATACCTCGGGTATTGTTGTCTCTGACCACCTCGAAACTCAACAAAAGGACCCGAAGACCTCGCTCTCTTATTTTGGGCCCTATCATGCTCACGATCGGCCCTCTGCTTCTTCTTACGCTCCTCAACGCCCTGAACGTATGCCTGAATATGAGAAATATCCATGTCTCCCTGAAGTGAGACCGATATACAATCGTTTAGCAAGTTCGGGTCTAACCCCATCACAAACTGGTACCGCATAATGGGCCGCAGAAATGCCTTCTCTTCAAAATATTTTCCTTTATCTAATTAACACACTGATCAATCCAAAAAGTCTGAGCCGCAAAGAATTTCTACTATTATTGACCTCTACGCCTAGTTCGGCATCACAGAATCCTGGTTTTCAGGAAAAAATTTACGGGGCCTTAAAGCCTCCCCCACTTAAGATCATTCGTCCTTGAATGAGGGTCAAGTTCCATTAGTAGAAACTAATGCAGCTTGGTTTTCATACCACACACTAGCAGCCCCAAATTTAACTAACTTCCTAGATTTCCAAAAATTTTGCCAGAGTTTCCTTTGTAACTAGGCCTGCCCACCTGTCAGAGAGCCCCCGAAACACATTTCACAATCATACGCACAGCCCAATGACATAAAGAAAATCATAATAATACTAATCGTGGCCTCATAAGAAACATATATAACTCAAAAGAACACCTTTGCATTAATCGAACAAGTGATACAAAGATTTACAGGAAGCAACTCCATAGAAACTATTACATGGCTATTCAAACAAATGAGGTTACTTCTTTTTCTTTTCTTCCTTGGCTTCCCAAGTAGCCTCTTCAACCTGTTGGTTTCACCGTAACACCTTCACAGAGGCATTTTCTTTATTTCTCAACTTTCGGACTTGCCTATCAAGAATGGCAACTAGAATCTCTTCATATGACAGTTCTTCATTAACCTCAATGGTCTCAATCGGCACGATAAGTGACGGATCTCTAACTACTTTCCCTAACATAGACACATGAAATACCGGGTGCACTAATGACATCTCGGGTGGTAGCTCGAGCTTGTATGCCACCTGACCGATCATTTGAATGATTATGTACGGCCCGACATACCTCGGACTCAATTTCCCTTTTTTTCAAACCGCATAATACCCTTCATGGGGGAAACCTTCAATAATACCCATCATCCTCTTTGAATTCTAAATCTCTACGACGAATATCTAAATATGATTTCTGACGACTCTGAGTAGTTTTCAACCGCTCCTTTATGATCTTAACCTTCTCCATGGCCTGATGCGAGGTCTGGCCCTATCAACTCAACTTCCCCAACCTCGAACCACCCAATGGGTGATCTACATCTCCTACCATACAATGCCTGAAATGGTTCCATCAGAACTAGCATGAAATCTGTTATTATAGCCAAATTCTATGAGTGGCAAATGATCATCCCAGCTACCTTTGAAGTCAAGAACACAAGCATGCAACATGTCCTCAAGCGTCTTAATAGTTCGCTCTGCTTGCTCGTCAGTCTGTGGATAGAAGGTTGTGCTAAGATTTATATGAGTGCCTAAACCCTGCTGAAAATTCTTCCAAAAATTGGTCGTGAACTGAGCCCCTCGATCGGATATGATGGAAACTGGAGTGCCATGAAACCTGACTATTTCCTTGATATATAACTGAGCATACTGTTCTGATATGTTGATAGATTTAACTGGCACGAAGTGTGCTAATTTCGTGAGTCGATCAACAATCACCCAAATTCAGTCAAACTTGCAGGGAGTACATGGTAGTCCTACCACAAAGTCCATATTAATCATTTCCTACTTCCACATTGGTATTTCTATATTCTGTGCCAACCCACCGGGCCTTTGATGCTCGACCTTCACTTGTTGATAGTTCAGACATTTTTCCACAAAGCCTGCCACATTCCTCTTCATGTCATTCCACCAATAGACTTCCTTGAGATCATGATACATTTTCGTAGAACCTGGGCGCACGGAATATCTAGAAGTGTGAGCTTCAGCCATGATTCTTTCCCAAAGACCACCTATGTTTGGAACACATAGTCTCCCTTGGTACCGTAGTATACTTGAATCCATGCCAAGAGAAAAAGTTGTGGCCTTATATTTGAATCCCCTCCTTCAGTTGTACCAACAATGGATCATTGAATTGCTTCTCCTTGACCTCCGCCAAAAGAGATGATTCATCCATATTTTGCACAATTACCCCACCGTCACTAGAGTCCGCAAGACGAACTCCCAAACCAACCAACTGGTGAACCTCCCTGGCCAACGACCCTCTACATTCCTCCAAGGGAGACAAACTACCCATAGATTTCCGGCTAAGAGCATCCGCCACAACATTAGCCTTCCCTGAATGATATAAAATATCGATGTCGTAGTATTTGAGCAACTCAAGTCACTTTCTCTGCCTCAAATTCAATTCCTTCTGTTTGAAAATAAATTGAAGGCTCTTGTGGTCCGTAAATACATCCACATGGACCCCATACAAGTAATGACGCCAAATCTTCAATGCAAAAACCACTGCCACAAGCTCTAAGTCATGAGTTGGATAGTTCATTTCATGGTTCTTGAGTTGTCTAAAAGTATAAGCTATAACCTTGCCATGTTGCATAAACACTCACCCAAGCCCGATCCTTGAAGCATCACAATATACCACGAACCCATTTATACCATCTAGCAGAGTCAACACTGGTGTCGTAGTTAACCTCGACTTCAACTCCTAGAATATCCTTTCACAAGCATCGGACCATTGGAACTAAACTGCTTTATGATTCAATTTAGTCAACAGAGAGGCAAGAGTAGAAAAGCCCTCCACAAACTTCCTGTAATACCCAGCCATACACAAGAAACTGTGAATCTCTGTTGGAGTTGTGGGTCTAGGCCAATTCTTCACTGCTGCAATCTTTTGAGGATCCACCATAATTCCTTCTGTAGAGATGACATGACCCAAGAACGTGACAAATTCAAGCCAAAATTCACATTTCGAAAACTTCACATACAATTGGTGTTGATGAAGATTCTGTAGGACAGCCCTAAGATGATCGTCATGGTCCTCCCGACTTCGTGAATATACAAGAATCTCGTTAATGAAAACTATCAGAAAGAAGTCAAGAAAGGGCTTGAAGACCCGATTCACAAGATCCATGAAAATCGTCGGGCATTTGTCATCCCAAAAGTCATCACCAGAAATTCAAAGTGCCCATACCGGGTTCTAAAAGCTTTTTTTGGAATATCCTTCTCCCTGATCTTCAATTGGTGGTACCCTGAGCATAAATCAATTTTGGAGAAGTCCCTAGCACCCTGTGATTGATCAAACAAATCATCTATCCTTGGTAGAAGGTACTTATTTCTTATTGTGACTTTGTTGAGTTGCCGGTAGTAAATATACATCCATAGATACCCATCTTTCTTTCTTACAAAGAGGATCAGTGCGCCCCAAGGTGAAACACTCGGTCGGACGAAACCCTTTTTCTAACAAATCCTTCAATTGTTCCTTTAGCTCCTTCAGTTCTGCTGGTTCCATTCTGTAAGGCGGAATAGATATAGGTTGCGTGCCTGGCATCACATCAATCCCAAAATAAATCTCCCTGTCTGGCAAAATCCTAGGGTGTTCATTAGGAAAGACCTCTAGAAATTCATTGACAACTGGAATAGACTCGAGTGTAGGCGCCTCAGCATTGGTGTCTGTAACCCGGACTAAATGGTAGATATACCCCTTGTTAATCATCTTCGTGGCCTTAAGGTAGGAAATAAACCTACCTTTGGGCGCTACATTATCCCCTTCCACTCAACAACTAGCTCATTAGGGAATTCAAGCCTCATAGTTCTAGTTAGGTAATCGAGCTTAGAAAAACATGAATAAATCCAATTCATCCCCATAATTATATCAAAATCAACCATCCCCAACTCAATGAGATCGGACATGGTATCCCGGCCACGTACCGTGACAACACAATCTTTATAAACCCGCACGGCCATAGTAGACTCACCGACCGGAGTAGATATATAGAGCGGCTCATGAAGTTATTCCGGTTCTATCCCAATTTCCATAGCAACATAAGGGGTAACATAGGACAAAGTGGAACCGGGATCAACAAGGGCATACACATCATGGTATTGAACAGTCAATATATATGTGACAACATTTGGAGAAGCCTCCACACTCTGGCGACCACTCATAGCATAGAAATGGATGGATCCTCCCAAACTCTGCACACCACTCCTAGTTGCATCGCGCCCTGCGGGTGCTGGAGTGCCTCGAGCTGGAGAGGGTGCTGAGGATGTATTAGCTGAAGGACTAGATGGCTGAGTTGTACCCCTGCCCCCGCCCTGGTGGGATGAGCGACATTCTCTCTGGATATGGCCCCTCAATCCGCACCCGTAGCATATGGGTAAGTCCATGTAGCAAATCCCTAAGTGCATCTTCCAATACCTAGGGCATGGGGGCCTCCGCTGTTGCTGGAATCTCCCTCCTGACCGACCCTGCTGGTGGGTCCTCTACTGCCCTGTCAGGGCCTGAAATGACTCCATCGCTGCTGCTGACTGGGCCCTGATGGTGGTGCACTGGTTGAAGACTGAGCAACGGACTCGGATGGCCCTGATGACCCTCCCCTAGAAGCATATCTTCCCCCACCAAATGACTCCCCGAAGTTTCCCGTAGATCGGGCCTTGCTGCTACCTTCTCTCTCCATCCTATTCTTCAACTTACGATTTTCTGTGGACTGAGCAAATGCCACCATCTTCCCATAGTTCAAAGAAACTGTAGAAGCCTCATTAATAACCAAATAACTAAGGCCCTGAACAAACCGGCGCACCCTGGCCTCCATAGTGGGAAACATATGAATAGCATACTTGGACACGTGTGCGAACTCCATGTGGTACTCCCACACACTCTTACTACCTTACTTTAGATTCTCAAACTCAGCTGCACGGGCTGCCTTTTTCTCGGTAGGAAGTAAATGATCCATGAAGGCGTTAGCAAACTAACTCCACCTTGCTCGAGGGCTCCATTTCTCACGAGTGTCCTCCCACAACTCAAACTAGGCCACCCCTTTTAGGCAGTAGGCGGCCAACTCCACTCCCTCAGTCTAAGTGGCACACATAACTCTGAGAGTCTTGTGCTTTTCATCAATAAAATCCTGGGGGTTCCTCCTCGGGTTTGGCATCCGTGAACACTGGAGGATCTAACTGGAGGAACCTGTTTACCCTAGAACTAGCATAATCCCCGTGCTGGCTCGAAGAAGTAGGTGCAACATTAGATCTTTGGGCTTGGGAAGACACTATCTGAGCCAACATCTGTATGGCTCTTCTTAGGTCCCCAGCAAAAACACTAGGACCAGAAGCTCGAACTGGAGGTGGGACCGGAATATAGGTTGGAGGGATCGTCGTACCCTCAGCAGATGTAGGAAATGGTGTAGTGGAATCATGCAGTGTGGTAGTCGGGGGAATATCCTCACCCTTCGGGTGCTCACCTTCATCGTCATATAGATAATCAACAGCCACTCCTTGGGTGGTATTGGCTCCCTGGCAAGTTCTTACTCTCTTATTAGGTCCCATTTACTGAAAGTTAGAGCAATGCACAAGTTAGAGGAGGAATAGTTTCACAACCATCTCTATCGCACTATATAGAACATCAAAGAAGGGTATTATTCCTAAATGTCCAAGTAGCCTCCAACTTATAGATGTGGTCGACAACACACCAATAAGAAGGACTCTACTAGACACGGCTCCGAGACATCCTAGGACACTTTAAAACCTTAGGCTTTGATACCAAGTTTGTCACGCCCCAAAATCAAGGAGTGTGACCAGCGCTCAACCGAGTAAACCCGACTGAGCAATTCTATTAGACACTTCCTACCTGACTTACTTATGATCAAGAGAAGGCAAATTAGACAATAGGAAGATCGTATATACATTACTAAGTCATTTCATTCGATACATCATTAATAAGTTTCAAGTACCCACATTTACATAATTGAGTGGAACAAGAATCTAAAACACGACATAATTCGTTGACCTTTCTAATACCTATATACAACCCACATAGTGTCTATGGAGCCTCTAAATAGATACAAAAGAGTACTACAAAAGTGCTGGCAATAAGTCCCCGACTATACCTCAGATACAATACATAAGGAACAAAAGATATACGACCCCGAAATGAAATGAGGCTCACCAAGACTGCTGGGAGGAGTATACCGCTAACACTGATCGATGCCACCTGTTGTGGAACCACCTGTATCAATTAAAGATACAACGCCCCCGACAAAAGGGACGTTAGTGCCTTTGAATAGCACTAGTATGTATAACTAAACACCATATCATTAGATTGAACAATAATACAAGAAGGAAGTAATCATAAAATCAATAAAAGCCTTAAATAAAACCACAACATCAAATTAAGAATCACATAAGCTTTCAAGTAAATTTTCATGGCCTTTGATTTGGGACATCTTTAATATTGATACTCCATTATCTACAACACCACCGCATTCTTACGCGGAGTCCGATCACAACCCGATCGGTTAGGTCATCTCATTTGAGACATGAACCTTTATCATAATTTCAATTTCCAGTTTCAATTTTCAGCACAGTCACCCCCATGTGTGCGGCATGTCGTCCGATCACGGCCCGATTGGCTAGGTCCTCTTGCCCAAGACATTACCATTTATATCAATAATCTTATTTCATACTTGGCTCTTAGCCGCATTTCACAATTCAAGTTTCCCTTTTTACACATTGAATTGACATTATCGGCAGCAACAATAAGACCTATCATGTAAGGCATTTATACACATAAGGGAAAAACTTGGGAAATTCCTAAGCACATAGAGGCCTTTCATACAAATTGGCATAACAACCTTTATTCGAATTTGACTTGAAGTCTAGGCATTTGTAGAACCTATTCCATATTTTTAATACATCCTCAACTGATAAGATAAACATGATGAAAGCATTGGTACACATATTGTACATATATTTCTCAACACAAGCACACCCAGAATACTAATTCCTATAACGATCAATTTGGAAATTTCACCTGATTGCGTGAACACCATGGGGTTCGATTCTAAGAAGAAAGGGTTTTAGCTGTACATACCGAAATTGAGCTTTCCTTAATTATACAATGATTCTGGAACCCTTAGAACCTTAAATCTATTTTAGGAATATAGCACAATCGAACCCATAATTAGGAAATCGATCATAGTCCTAGTTCACTTGAGCATTCTATCAAACACTATGTGTTTATTAAGGTTTCAAGACTCTTTTTATAAAATATTACACCTACCCATACCCCATTATTTCCTATCTTTGATTTACAGTTGGCCCAGATACCTTAGGAACACATGCATGCAAGGTAATCACCCTCATCCCCATGAATTATCTCATTAATAGCCCATTATAGCTACATTTTAAAATTAAGTGCTTGGGTGATAGAATCTTACTTCTTAGGAAGAAGAATTAGGTTCCTCTTTTGATAATATTCAAGGTTCAAGAAATAATTGAAGAGGAATTTCTTTGATAAAGAACACCTTCTCCCTCTAGGACCCTCTTTCTCACTTTAAAGATATCGGAAATTATGTTCAAAATGGTCTAAAATGGGTGTTTCAACGAGATAGGGTTGGGTTTAAAAATTAGAAAACAGGAGCCCCGAAATAGATTTGCGGTCGCATATGCGACCGTATAATGCTTCTGCGGTCCGCAAGCCGCATAATTTTTCCTCGACCCCGGGCATTTTTCTTCTTTGTTCTACGACCAGTCTGTGGTCCGCATACCTGTTCTGCAGGAGCATAATGTGCTTCAGAACTCCCACATAACAAATCTCAAGGTTGAATATGCGATCGAAATGTGACCCGCATAGTAGATCTACTATAGCATAATGGCCGAAAAAATGGCATCAAAATTGGCCAAAAAGGCTGCCTTACTCTGCGGCCATTCTGTGGTCTGTAGAGTGATTTTGCAACCGCATAGTGGGCCGCAGAAATGCCTTCTATTCAAAATATTTTCCTTTATCTAATTAACGCACTGACCAATCCAAAAATTCCGAACCGGCCTAGTTCGGCAACACAAAATCCCGATTTTCAGGAAATGTTTTACGGGGCCTTACAAATATCATCAAAGGTAACACCCGATCAAACCTGTGAACTTTCCAAGCCTTCAAATTGCCAACATTTGCCAATTAGAGACAAAACCTTCTGGCAACATCCAAATTCAAATTAAGGCCTACGCCCAAGTCTAAAATAACCATTCGAACCTAATAAAACCATCAAAACATCAATCCGGGGTCAAATATAGAAAAGTCAAACTTGGTCAACTCTTCAACTCAAAGCTTCCAAATTGAGAATCATTCCTCCAAATCAATCCCAAACCACTCAAAAACCATAATCGACCATACATGAAAGTCATAATACATCATATGAAGCTACTTAAGATCTCAAACCACCGAACGAAATGCTAATGCTTAAAATCACCGGTCAGGTCCTTATATACAAACAAACTTAAATAGCAGCAATAAATGGTCTCAACGGTAGGAATAATGATAATTAACTTAAGTAAATAGTCATAATGCAAATCAACCATCCCACAAACTGGTGTCACTAAGTGCACAAGCTCTAAATAATAAGCAAATACAAGGTCTAAATCAAGTACAATATTTTCTGAAAAACTAAAAATTATTAAGATAAAACAAGGAAGGGACTTCAAGGCTTGCGATCGAAACAACAGTGAGACCTCAAGAATTCCCACTAATCTGGATCTGGCTCATGAGCAACAACCACGATCAACAACACTTGTATATGCACACGAAGTGCAGAGTATATTATGAGTACAACCGAGCACATGTACTGAATAAGCAATAAGTCTAACCTCGGGCTGATATGAGCTAGGCAAGGCCTGATGCTCACTTTCCACGGCCAACAATAGTAATATCAACAAATAATAGCATATGAAAGAGAACAACTCAATGATAACAGGCTCGGCTTAACACAATAAGAGGAAAAATACACATGTTTTTCAGATATAACAATCAAGGCACCAACTTTCATTGAATTTACCTAAACATGTATTTAATAGAATAAAACTACGATATCAAGCTCAAATCATCAAGTACAATTACCAAATTCCTACTAGCGTGAGGGTTAATACAGATCCACGTCTGCATGTTAGTTATATATTCCAAATCAACAATATTTTAGTCAAATCAATAAGTATAAACAACTCTTAGCACATTCATAGTGCTTGAAACAATGCCCCTAAAACATAATCTAAGCACGCTCACGGTGCTTGGGTCAAAGCCCATGGACCCTCTCACACACATATACTCACCCTCAGTACTGTAAGGGTATCTGACATAAGTCCCTCACTTAAGCACATATATGATTTTGTGCATGTGCTCACGGTAAATACCAGACTCCGAAGGGGCACATCCTTGCCCAAGTGTTGATCAGATCTATGTAAACGATCAGTATCATATAGCCCAACATGGGGCCCGTGCACGCGTCGCCCCCTAAATAGTAGTACGTAGACCAATGTGGGATATGGCGTACGCGCCACCTCAATATCAATACCAACATGACTCTATGGCCCTAAATCAGTCATCAATCCGCTCAAGTCTCTATATGCCAATATCATAGTCCAATATACCATACGGAATATCACAATGTACCAAAAATTCAGCAAAAAATCATGCCACGTACAAGGACACCAATAAAATGTGAGACAACATATCAAAAGTGCACATAGACAGAGATATAACATGCGGATATAGTTACATGACTAAACAGAGATAACTACTAAGGCAAATAGCTCAACTTAGCAAATCAGCCCTATCATGTCTCAAACAATTAAGCAGATAGCCTAGACATGAGTTCTAACATAAATAATAAGAAAAAACATGATATCAAAGAAGCATGATTGCAAAACAAGGTATATAATAGCCTAAGAACTACCCGGATCATGAGAACTCACGGTTCACGCATATACGCTCATCACCTCATATATATGTCACTGCCATCACATAAAAATTACCATAACCAACGGGAAATCACCCTCAGATCCAAGTTAAGATAAGTTACTTACCTCATCCAAACTAGTCTTCAACCTCGAATCGCGCAAAAGCTCGATCTAGCTCGCCAACCGTGCAAATCAAAGACAAACATCATCCAAGGAAATCAATAATGCTATAGAAGAGATCTCAATCAATAAAGTTCCGATCATTGAAGAAATCCCCAAAAGTCACCTCGGGCCCGCATGCCCGAGATCCCAAACCAATAGCAAAATTCAAAAATACGTAAACTTTCTAGTCCAAATATATATTAGTTTTCAAATTCGGGTCCAAGTTTATGGTCAAACCCCCAAATATACTCTCTTAAAGTGTAGAAAAAACTCTAAATTTGTTTTCAAAATATCAAGTTTTATGTGTAGAAATCCATGGGTAATCAAGAAATAAAGCCAAATCCAAGTGAGAATTGTTTATCTCCAATATAGTAGTGAAAATACTCTTCAAAATATCCTCTTCTCGAAGTCTAGAGCTATAAATGTGAAATAATAGTGAAAGTGTCGAATAGCAACTTAAATAATATGCTCTAGGTAAACCCTTCACGGTCGCAGTCTAAAGCTTTGCGATCGCGAAGCATAGAAATTCCACTGTCCAAATAAGCCTCCGCAATCGCGACAACCCATACATAAATGCAGAGCTCTCCAGCTCTGTCTCAATCGCGAATGTGTCACACCACTTGCGAACACGAACTACAGCCTCATCCTCTACGCGAATGCGGACCTGCTCATGTGAACACATAGACCAACTCCTCCACCTTTCGTGATCGCGTCATCATACTCGAGATCACAAAAACAAAATACCCAATTGTCTCAAAATTAACTTCGCGATCGCGTGCAACCTATCGCGATCGTGATGCATGCCTGAACACCAGAAAATCAGCAACCACAAAGTGGTTCAAAATGAACTGAAGTCACCCAGAAACTCACCCGATCCCCTTGGGACCCATCTGAATATGCCAATTAGTCCATATACATAATCCAAACTTATATGAAGGCTCAAAACCCCAAAATTAACATCAAAACCAAGAATCATCGGACAAGATCAATTTCTTAAGTTCATAAACATCCAACTTCGAACCAAGCGTCTGATTCAAACCTAGCCAATCTGGAATCAAACAAAACTTTGCACAGCAGTACCAAATGATAAAACATGCCTATTCCAATATTCGGAACAACAATCCGACCCGATAGCCTCAAACTCAACTCCAGGTCGAACTTATGAACTTTTCAACTCCTCAAATTGCCAACTTTCGCCAAATAGAGCCAAAAACTTGTAGGACCATCCAAATTCAAATACGAACATATTCCTAAGTTCAAAATCACCATACAAACCTATTGAAACCCTCAAATCCAACTCTGATATTGTTTACTCAAATGTCAAACCTTGGTAAACTCTTCCAAGTTAAAGCTTCTGAATTGAGAATTACTTATCCAAAACAACTCTAAACCTCATGAAAATAAAAACCAACCATACCCTTAAGTAAAAATGCATAATATGAAGGTATTCAAGGTCTCAATCCCCCGAAAAAAGTGCTAAAACTCAAAACAACATGTCGGGTCGTTACACGCATGTTGTGGATTCTCCTTTATAGAGCTGGTGCAAATATTGAGCACTATGTTAGCCCTCCAAATTCTCCTCCCCTGTGATACTTCTCCCCCTGCAGCTTAATTTTTTTTCATTTTTGTATGGGTAAAATGTAGGATGTTGTGAAGGGACATAATAATTAAAAGTTTTGTATATTATTTTTGTCTATTTATTTTTCTGCATTGTATTTTTTTCCATTTGAGAACACTGCAAAAAAGACCCAAATGGAGATAAAGAGGTTCCAATCAAAAATATAACTCAGAGAATATAAATTACAAAGTATTCAGAATGTTTGAATTTTCCGCCAATGAATTGCAAAATTTTCACATGAATTTGAGTAAACCTACATTATATAGTCTACCCCATTGGTGGTCTATAATTCCATTGTAAATGTAAGAAAATATAATTCCATTGTAAAGTACTAAAAATTGTATATCAATCATAAAATTAGACAGACATAGGGGTGGTTCATCGATTATTAGTTGTTCGTCAGTGTTAAGTAGTAATTTAGTTACGCTAACATGAGTATGACAATTATTTGTGAATAAGTTAAAGTTGTACTTATTCATAAAATTACAAACTTTGAACTGGATAAAATGGATTAGTATTATGTGTCAATCGTATCGGTAACAACCTAAGCCGGTAATTATATAGTCGTGGACAATTATTATAACATAATATTAAGGCAATGTATGCAATTTGAAGACTAATTACCTATTATAATCGTTCAAAACATCACTTAACATAAATACATGTTGATAATATATCCCAATATTCATTATACAATATTCATTTACTTAGAGGTATTACCTGTTGACAACACTTTACTAGACAACACTCTTATACTTCGAGGTCTTGCTTCTTGAGTTGTTACATGTTGTAGAATGACAAACTCTAAATGGTATGAAATATACCGCCAAATATAGTAACTTTAAATGTTCCATGATGATTAATAAGATGTTTAACAGATATAAAATAAAAAAGAAAATAAGGTCGAACAACGTGTAATTATTGTTTTAGTGAACTCTCGATCATGAGTTTATTGGACCACAGTAAGAGTGGAGGACGCAGTTGACACTCGCCCATTAAGGAAGTATATTAATTTAGGTTGAATTTTCAGGGTTAGGATTTAGGGTTTAGGGTTAATAGACTATTAAAGTGGTTTATTAGCGACTAGTGCTTTATAAAAGACAACTCTTGTTGTTAATGAGTTAAAATATGTACATGGCTGATAAGTGGGGGTTTTGACTACTTATTAGCGCCTTTTGACTTTCGTTTTAGTCCAAAAGCATTTAATTATGTTCCGGAAAACTAATGAACTGCGCTTAATTGCAGGAATATTGGAAAATGAACTCTTGAGATGAAATCCAACTCAAAAAGAAGTAATCTAAACTCAAAGGCATAAAAGACACAATAGCTTAGAAGTGCGTACCGCAGAATATCATCAGCGGCCGCAGATGATAAAGGAAAATTTAGCAGAGTTCGGTGCAAAGTGCGGTCCGCATATGAATTGTATGGCCGCAGAAGCTGAGCTAGGAGAAAAGTATAAAAAACAGAGAATGTGCATTCCAGGTCCCCCAGAAGTGCGGCCGCACAAGAAGAGCTATGCGACTGCAGATGTAAAAGTGTGGACCGCAGAAGAGCAAGGTGCGATCTCACATGTAAAAGTTCGGACTGAAAAAAGAGTGCATTACGGCCGCAGACTTCCGATCCTATCAAGCTAAAGAAAAGTGCGAACCGCACATGGAATTGTGCGGCCACAGAACCTCCTGAAGGGTATTTTTTCTGAAAATTTTAGCGTTGTATAAATAGGCGAGTTTCATATTTTTAGGTCAACTTTTGACATCAGCTGCTGCATTAGTCGTTTCTTTTTACTATTTTTAGTAGTTTTTTATATTTTGAGCTATTTGAACATATTATAATTTTAATTAGCAATATGAGGTTAATTATCATTTCTTCCATTTCAAGCATGAGTAGCTAGATTTTAACTAGGGATGTGACCCAACCCTAGTATGCAAACTTAATGGGTGTTTAATTTAATGCTTGTTTATGGCTGGATATTTCTAATTAAGCCTTGTTCTTGCTTTTATTTTTGGAATTAATGATTGTAAACATTAGTTCATGTCTATTTGACTTGGTCTCTACTTGAGAAAGAGAGAATTAGTCTAGGAAAACTTGGCTAACAAAAAATTGGGTCAATCGAGAGATTGATAAGCCCAATTAAAGGGTTGAACCTAGAGATAGTAACAACCTGACTTGAGCTTTCATCAACCCTTTTGTTCAATACCCATTTGGACTTGAGAAAGCCAAATTGGGCAAAATCACTCTTTGATTGAGAGGTATAGAGTGGGTAATTGAGTGCTGATAGCTATAATACACCCCGACCAATAAAACAAGCACTAAGGTTTATATCCCATTAGGCAAACACCTAGTTGAAGGTCATAGGCCTAGGATTTTTACAATATTTGAAAAACAACAAAAACAATCTCCTAGTTTTATTTCTCAAATTTCAATCGTAGTTTAAATTTGACTTTAAAACAACCAAATTTTGCGGAAGTGCAAATTTAGATATTCAAACTCGCACGCTACAATATATACAACTAACTCCCACACATATAGCTCCCTAAGGAATTTGACCCCGACTCTTGTTGGGTATAATTATTGCATCGACATTTTTCATAACCTTGAATTGAGGTATGAAATTGGACGAAACCAATGGCTGATCCCTAACTAAATATATTTTTTTACTCGATTAAACCTACACATTCGATCATCCATCTCAAAATAAGAAATTCTCACACTACAAGCCCATTTTTTACTTTTGAAAAATGATACTTAAAAAATTGAAGAAAATGTGTCAAGGATCAAGTGTCTCGTTTCGGTTGCGAAAGAACCATCGATGCGGCTTCGCTCCTAGCCAGTTCCCAACTACAACTCCGGTGAATGCTCGTAGGCGATTCTCAAGATATTTGAAACCTAAGATAGAAAAAATTTCACAATTTGATCCCTTTTTAATTTTAGGGTTTCTATTTTAGTGATAAAGTGTTTTCGATTTCAATCGATAGGGTAAAAGATGTCAATTTTGGGCATCGGATGACGATATGCTAGATCGAAGGAATGCTAGCCTTATCAGTAGTTTGAAGTATGAAAAGGAAGCTCTTAAGCATTAAAAAGTTATTTTGCGGCTCAAGGGGTTGAACTTGAAAATATTTTAGCAACGGATGTTCATGAGAAAGATGACAATGATGGTAGGATTGATCTAGAAGCAAGGCATATTCCTATAAAAGATTATGTTGGAGAAATGATAAAGATGAATGAAATGAGTCTGAATAAGTGGGTTATTCTCTTGTGTGTCGTTATCAGATTCGTGGTAGCTTCGATGAGAAGTGAGAAGGAACATTAGTTTATTGTGTGTAGGAATAGCTTACTTATTCTAATTTGGTTTGTTGGAGGTATTTTTTATCATTTAATGTTCTGTTGATGTAATGTAATATTTGATGAAGTTATTAGACGTGATTTTGAGTCAATTAAGAAATCAAGTAGCTAGTTTATTGATTGATCTGGTGTGTATTACTCAACAAGTAGCTAGTTTATTACTAGACATATTATCTATTATGCAACCTCTAGCTTATTGTAATACAAAAAGGAAGTGCATCGAAACGGTCACGACCCCAAATCCTAAGCCAGCCGTGATGGCGCCTATCGTGGAACTAGGCTAGCCAATATATCATATGTTCACAATTTCTTTTAAAAACCCATTTCAAAAATCTAAGCATTTCATAAATATACAGAAACTACGGAATAAAGTAGGTCATCATAATACAATACTGCCACCCCCAAAACCCGGAACCAACGTGTCATGAGCATCTAGAAGGATAACTCATAATATATTGTCATAATACAAAACCTCCGAATGAAATAAAGATACAACAGGGAGGGGAAAACAGAGATGTTGCGGACGCTGGACAGCTACCTTTATATCCCACAAATCTGGCTCCGCTGCGGAATAAAGGCAAATTCTCGATGTCTGCTCTTGAATCTGTACACAGAGGTGCAGGGAGTAATGTGAGTACACCAACTCAGTAGTAATGAAAATAAATCAGTCTAAGTAGCAAGAACATATAAACTCAATGTCATCAAATCGCAAGAGGCACAGCCTTACTTTCAAATAGTATAACATAGATGTATGAAATCGTCGTGCCTTAAAAATCAACTTCCGAAAAACCCTTTTAAAATATACATTTTTCAACAATTTCAGCCGAAAGGTCTAGTATAAAAATGAAATGAATCATATAGAGGCCCCTCAGGCAAAACATATTTCATAAGCTCAGAGTGAAAGTAGTAAAATCATCAGTAGCCCCTCGGGCAAAAACATGTATCATAATCATCCCGTCAGGCATGCCTCACAGTCACTCATAATCAGTCACTCAGCACCTCACAGTCCCTCATACCTCCCAATCACTCATCACTCGGCACTCGGTACTCAGCACTCGGCACTCGGCACTCGGTAGGTACCTGCGCTCACTAGGGGTGTGTACAGACTCCGACTTCGGAGGGGCTCCTTCAGCCCAAGCGCTAAATAAACAGCCAAATCATGGCATCAATCACTCTCAGGCTCTCGGCATGTCTCATATGATAAATATCCTTACAACATTGACCCTCGGCCGCACTCAGTCAGACACTCTCAACATGCCACTAGGGCCATAAATAAAACGGGGTTCTCGACCCAATTAGTATTTCATTTCAAGAAATCGTAATATCATCAAATAGTAGTGTCAACAATTTCACAAGAAAGACTGAGTGAAAAATCATAGTTTCAAAGAAGTGAGAATATCAGTAAAATATCCCCCAAGGGGTTAAAACAGATCGACACTAGGCCCTAAACATGGCTCACAGCCCAAATATTACACAATTCTTTAGAACATAATTAACATAAAGTTTTGAGTAAATATGAAACTCATTAGTCGCCGCGGAGAGGACCTAGTCCAATCCAAAAGTCAGTACGCGCCACATACTCGTCATCCGACATATGCGCCATTCTAGAAACAGTAAGAAATACGAAGTCCGGGGTTTTATACCCTCGGGACAAGATTTATAGCCATTACTTACCTCTACTGGGCCACAACACTTAGTCCGCTATGATTTTTCCCCTCAAATTGGCTCTCGATTGCTATGAATCTATCCAAAACCAGTTAACATTATCAATATATACTCACGGAACACAACCCAATCAAAAATCTCGAAATTTGGTGAAACCCGATCCCCGGGCCCACATCTCGGAATTCGATAATTTTTAAATCATTAGAAACCTCATCCTCCCACGATTCTATACATACCAAGAACACTAAAATCGAACCACAATTTCCCAATCAAATCATCAAAAAAAAAATTCATGCACCCTTCTTCCCCAAATTTGGTTCAATTTCCAGAATTTTTATGGTGTAACCACTTAGGAATTGACATAAAAACGTGTTATGAAGTTGAAATTCTTACCTCCAAATGATTTCCCTTGATTTCCCTTCAAATCCCTCTCAAATACTCTCAACTCGCATGCAACAATGGAAGAAATATAAGCCAAATTCGCACCATAAGCCATTTTAAACATTCTGCCCAGCTATAATACTCCTTCTTCGTGAACACGTCACTAGGACCGCGTTCGCATAGAACAATCCAACAGGCCCCTAATTTAACTTTACGCGAACGCGTCCTCAATCCCATGAACGCGAAGCACTGCCACACCAGGCCTTCGCGAACGCGTCCCCTGACACGCGAACGCATAGGCCAATACCCCTGGGGTCCCCAACAGGCTCCCAACTCTACGCGAACGCACACACACACCCGCGTTCGCGATGACCACCCAGCTCAACCCTCCGCGTTCACACCCCTTCTCCCATGAATGCATAGAAAAACTGGACCTCTTCCAGCAAACACTCTACGCGAACGCGAGCCCCCTGTCGCGAACGCATAGAGTAAAACTCTGCTGCAGAAACACTAGCAAACCACCCAAGTTCCAAAACTCAAAATCGATCTGTTAACCATCCGAAACACACCCGAGGCCTTCGGGACCTCAACCAAACATAACAACATATACCATAAATCATTCAAACTTATTCGAGCCTTAGAAACACCAAAAACAACACGAAAACACCAAATTTACATCAATTTCAAGCCTAAGAACTTTGAAACTTCTAAATTTCGCCAACTATGTCGAAACCAACCAAAACACCTCCGATTGACCTGAAATTTTGCAGACATATCCAAAATGATATTATGAACCTTCTCCAACTTTCGGAATTCCATTCCGACCCCGATAGCCTATTTTCCGCTGCCAACCGAAAATCGCCAAAAACTAACTTTCACCAATTCAAGCCTAATTCTACACCGGACATCACAAAAATATTCTGAACACACTCCTAAGTACCAAATCACCTGACAAAGCTATCTGAGCCATAAAATCCGCATTCCGAGGTCGTTTACCAATAAGTCAACTCTTAGTTGACTTTCTTAACTATCAGGCTACTTTAAAAGGCTAAATCCTAAACCTTCACCATTAACCACTCCGGACCCAAACCAACTGATCCAACACATCAAAAACGGGATAGCGATAAATAACAAATGCAGAAATAGGGGAAATGGGGTCAATCTCACGGAATGACCTGTCGGGTCGTTACATCCTCCCCCTCTTAAACAAAGTTCATCCTCGAACGGGTCTAGAAACATACCTGGAGTCTCAAATAAGTGAGGATATCTATCCCGCATCTCTCGCTCGGTCTCCCAGGTGGCATCCTCCACCGGCTTCCCTCTCCACTGAACCTTCACTGAAACTATATCCTTAGACCCCAGCTTCCTGACCTGTCGACCCAAAATAGCCGCTGGCACCACCTCATATGACATATCACCCTCGAGCTGAACCGTGTTGAAGTCCAAAACATGGGAAGGGTCGCCAACATACTTCCGGAGCATCGAAACATGAAATACTGGATGAATACTCGATAAACTGGGAGGCATAGCAAGCCTATAAGCCACCTCCCCAACCCTCTAAAGTACCTCAAATGGCCCAATGAACCTGGGACTCAGCTTCCCTCTCTTCCTGAATCTCAAAACACCATTCATGGGTGACACCTTCAGCAACACCTTATCCCCAACCATGAAAGACACATCTCGGACCTTCCGGTCCGCATAACTCTTCTGCCTAGACTGCGTAGTGCGAAGCCGCTCCTAAATCAACTTTGCCTTACTCAAAGCATCCTAAACCAAGTCTGTTCCCAATAGCCTAGCCTCGCCCGGCTCAAACCAACCAACCGGAGACCTACACCTCCAACCGTACAAAGCCTCATACGGAGCAATCTGAATACTCGACTAATACTTGTTATTATATGAAAACTCCGCTAGTGGTGGAAATTGATCCCATGAACCACCAAAGTCAATCACACAAGCACGCAACATATCCTCAAAAATCTGAATGGTACACTTCGACTGCCCGTCAGTCTTATGATGAAACGTTGTGCTCAACTCAACCTGAGTACCTAACTCTCTCTGCACGGCTCTCCAAAACTTAGATTTGAACTGAGTGCCTCTGTCGGAAATGATAGAAACTGGAACCTTATGTAATAGAACAATCTCCTGATATAAATCTCAGCTAACCTCTCCGATGAATACGTAGTACCAACAGGAATGAAGTGCGCGGACTTGGTCAGCCGATCCACAATAACCCATATAGCATCAAACCTCCTCTAAGTCTGTGGGAGTCCAACTACGAAGTCCATGGTGATCCGCTCCCACTTCCTCTCCGGAATATCAAACCTCTGAAGCAATCCACCAGGTCTCTAGTGCTCATACTTGACCTGCTGACAGTTGAGAGACCGAGCCACAAACTCCACAACATCCCTCTTCATTTTCCTCTACCAATAATGCTGCCTCAAATCCTGATACATCTTCGCGGCACCCGGATGGATGGAATACCGTGAACTATGAGCCTCTACTAGAATCAAATCTCGAAGCCTATCTACATTAGGCACGCAAATTCGGCCCTGCATCCTCATGACCCAATCATCACCAATAGCCACATCCCTGGCATCACCGCGACGGACCCGGTCCTGAAGAACAAGCAAATGTGGATCATCATAGTGGCGTGCTCTAATCTGATCGTAAAGAGAAGACCTGGAGGCTAGAATATCCAACACTCGCGGGGGCTCTGATAGATCCAATCTCACTAAATGACCTGCTAAGGCCTGAACATCAAGAACTAATGGCCGCTCTGCTACTGGAAGGTAAGCTAAACTCCCCAAACTCTCTGCTCTACGACTCAAGGCATCGGCCACTACATTGGCCTTCCCCGGATGATATAAGATAGTGAGGTCATAATCCTTGAGGAGCTCTAACCATCTCCTCTGACGCAAATTCAAGTCCTTCTGCCTCAGCAGATACTGAAAACTGCGATGATTAGTGAAAATATCACACTGCACTCCATACAAATAATGCCGCCAAATCTTCAAAGCGTGAACGATGGCAGCTAACTCAAGATCGTGCACTGGATAATTCTTCTCGTGCACCTTCAACTGATTGGACGCATAGGAAATCACCCTACCGTCCTGCATCAATACCGCTCCCAAGCCAACTCTAGAAGCATCACAATAAACTGTGTAAGAACACGAACCAGCAGGCAAAACTAGTACTGGAGCTATAGTCAATGCTGACTTCAGCTTCTGAATGCTCTCCTCACACTCATCAAACTACATAGAGCACCCTTCTGGGTCAATCTGGTCAAAGGCGAAGCAATAGAAGAGAATCCCTCCACAAAGCGACGGTAATAACCTACCAAACCAAGGAAACTCCTAATCTCTGTAGCTGAGGACGGTCTGGGCCAACTCTGCACCGCCTCTATCTTCTTTGGATCAACCTGAATCCCCTCACTGGACACCACATTGCCCAAGAAAGCTATCGAACCAAGCCAAAACTCGCACTTGGAGAATTTCGCATAAAGCTTCTCCTCCTTAAACCTCTCCAACACAACTCTCAAATGTTGAGCATGCTCTTCCTGGCTACGAGAATAAACCAGGATGTCATCAATGAACACAATGACGAAGGAATCAAGATAAGGTTGAAACACGTTGTTCATCAATTGCATGAACGCAGCTGGGGAATTGGTCAGCCCAAACGACATAACCAAGAAATTATAATGACCATATCTGGTCCTGAAAGAATTCTTCAGAATATTAGAATCCCGAATCCTCAACTGATGATACCCAGATCTCAAATCAATCTTGGAAAACACTCTAGCTCCCTGAAACTTGTCAAACAAATCATCAATGTCGGGCAAGGGATACCGGTTCTTCATCGCAACCCTATTCAACTACCGATAGTCAATACACATACGTATAGACCCATCCTTCTTCTTTACGAACAAGACTGGAGCACCACCAGGTGACACACTAGGTCGAATGAACCCCTTATCCAGGAGCTCCTGAAGCTGCTCCTTCAATTCATTTAGCTCCGCTGGTGCCATACGATATGGTGGGATAGAAATAGGTTGAGTGCCTGGCACCAGGTCAATACCAAAATCAATATCCCTGTCAGGTAGCATCCCTGGCAGGTCTGCATGAAACACATCCGGAAAATCACAGACCACAGGAACTGAATCAATAGCGGGAGTCTCACCACCGACATCCCTCACAAAGGCCAAATAAGATAAACACCCTTTCTCAACCATGCGCTGAGCATTCAAGTAAGAAATCACCCTGCTAGGCATATACTCGGAAGAACCTCTCCACTCAACCCTCGGACACCCCGGCATAGCTAAGGTCACGGTCTTAGCGTGACAATCAAGAACAGCATGGCACAGAGATAACCAATTCATGCCCAATATCATGTAAAACTCGACCATGTTGAGTAACAGTAGCTCCACTCGGGTCTCCAGACCCCCAATAGATATAATGAACGACCGATACACACGGTCCACAACAACAGTATCGCCCACCGAATTCGACACATGAACAGAGGTGACTAGAGACTCACGGGGCATATCCAGAAAACCGGAAAAATATGAAGACATATAGGAATATGTATAACCAGGGTCAAATAAATCCAAGGCATCACGTCAACAAACTGAAACAATACGTGCAATCACGGCATCTGAGGCCATAGCATCCGGCTTGGCAGGAAATGCATACATGTGACCTGACTTCCCCCTGCTCGACCTCCCCTTCTAGGGAGGCCTCTAGCTAACTGACCACCACTCCTGGCTGCCTGGGCGGGTAGTGAAGTGACTAGAGCTGAAGTCGAGGGCTAGCCCCTCTGCTGAGAAGATCCACCAGAACGGCGGGGACACTACCTCCATACGTGCCCAAACTCTCCACACTCAAAGAAACTCCCTGGAGTTGGAGGTGGGGACTAATAGAAACAACTAGCACCTGTACGACCACTGGAAGACTCATGCATAGAAGAACCCTGAACTGGAGGTGCTCGAGCTGCACTCTGAGCTGGGAGGGCACCAAATGAAGTTTGGCCTGACTGAGAACCACGGGGACCCTTCCCCGATGAGGCACCACCATATGCTGGACGGCCTGACCGAGGAGGCCTGAATGAACGGCCCCTACCCTGCTGAAACTGTCCCTTGAAGGGAGAACCACTGGAACTGCCCAAACCACGAGGCCTCTTGGCCTCCCTCTCCTCCCACTCCTGGCGGCGAACAGACTCAATATCTCAAGCTATGTCAACAACCTGCTCGAATGAAGCACCCGATACTCTCTCCCGAGTCATAAGCAACTGAAGCTGATAAGAAAAACCATCCACAAACTTCCTCACCCTCTCCCTATCAGTAGGGACAATCTCAGAAGCATACCTAGCCAACTCGGAGAACCTCATCTCGTACTAAGTAACTGATAACTCTCCCTGGCGCAGCTGCTCAAACTACCTGCGCCGCTCCTCTCTGTGGGACTGAGGAACATACTTCTCCAAAAAGATCATGGAGAACTGCAGTTGGGTAAGAGGTGCTGAACCAATCGGTCTAGGCCTCTCGAGCGACTCCCACCATGTAAAGGCAGCACCCGCAAACTGAAATATAGCAAATGAGACCCCACTGGTCTCCAAAATACCCGTGGTACGCAGTATCCTCTGGCACCTATCTAGAAATCGCTAGGCATCCTCGCCCTCTGTACTGTTGAAAGTCGGAGGTTGAAGTCTGCTGAATCTCTCCAACCTGCGTTGCTCGTCCTCAGGCATAGCAGGGACCACATAATCCTTAACCGGAGCAACTAGCGGAGCTGGGGCTGCTCCCGGTGCCTGAATACCATGTGCAGCCTGCTCAGGTGCCCGGGCAGCTGGAGTCTGATTGCCTCCCCCTGCCTGAGTTGTAGTGGCAGAAGAAGACATGGCGACTACCTGAGCCAAACTGGTGCATACTGTAAATATCTGAGACAGGGCCTCCTGAAGACCCGGAATAACCATAGGCACTGCTGTAAGCCTGTCCCCCTAGGACACCAATGGCGGGAACCTCATCATGATCGATAGGGGGATCCTAAGGTACTGCCCCGGCAGCTGCACGAGCTGGCACCTTACCTCTACCACAGCCTCGACCGTGGCCTCGACCTCTCGCTGGTCTAGCCAGTGACTGCTCACTCTGATCGGTGCGGCGTATCCTCACCATCTGTGAGAGAATAAAACAACGTAATTTCAGATTTCAAGAATCAATAGATCAGCACGAAAGAGTTCAAGAAATATAGAAATGTTTCCAAAAAGTTCGGCAGCCTTTCGAAGATAACTATAGACGTCTCTGTACCGATCCGCAAGACACTACTAAACCTGCTCATGACCGTCGAGTCCTATGTAACCTAGGGCTCTGATACCAAACTGTCACGACCCAAAATCCTAAGCCGATCGTGATGGCACCTATCGTGGAACTAGGCTAGCCAATATAACACATGTTCACAATTTCTTTTAAAAACCCATTTCAAAAATCTGAGCATTTCATAAATATACAGAAACTGCGGAATAAAGTAGGTCATCATAATACAATACTGCCAACCCCAAAACCCGGAGCCAACGTGTTATGAGCATCTAGAAGGATAAGTCATAATATACTGTCATAACACAAAACCTCCGAATAAAATGAAGATACAACAGGGAGGGGAATAACATAGATGTTGCGGACGCTGGACAGCTACCTCTATATCCTGCAAATCTGGCTCCGCTGCAGAATAAAGGCTAATGCTCGATGTCTGCTCCTGAATCTGCACACATAGGTGCCGGGAGTAATGTGAGTACACAAACTCATTAGTAATGAAAATAAATCAGGTCTGAGCAGCAAGAACATTTAAAATCAAAGTCATCAAATCACAAGAGGCACAACCTTACTTTCAAATAGTATAACATTGAAGTATGAAATCGTCGTGCCTTAAAAATCAACTTCCGAAAAACCCTTTTAAAATATACATTTTTCAAAAATTTCAACCGAAAGGTCTAGTATAAAAATTAAATGAATCATATAGAGGCCTCTCGGGCAAAACATATTTCATAAGCTCAGAGTGAAAGTAGTAAAATCATCAGTAGCCCCTCGGGCAAAAACATGTATCATAATCATCCCCTCGGGGAATGCCTCACAGTCACTCATAATCAGTCACTCAGAACCTCACAGTCCCTCATACCTCCCAATCACTCGTCACTCGGCACTCGGTAGGTACCTGCGTTCAATAGGGGTGTGTACAGACTCCGACTTCGGAGGGGCTCCTTCAGCCCAAGCGCTAAATAAACAGCCAAATCATGGCATCAATCACTCTCAGGCTCTCGGCCTGTCTCATATCATAAATATCCTCACAACATTGGCCCTCGACCGCACTCAGTCAGACACTCTCAACATGCTACTCGGGCCATAAATAAAACGGGGTTCTCGACCCAATTAGTTTTTCATTTCAAGAAATCATAATATCATCAAATAGGAGTGTCAAAAATTTCACAAGAAAGACTGAGTGAAAAATTATAGTTTCAAAGTAGTGAGAATATCAGTAAAATATCCCCCAAGGGGTTAAAACAGATCGGCACTAGGCCCCAAACATGGCTCACATCCCAAATATTACACAATTCTTTATAACATAATTAACATAAAGTTCTGAGTAAATATGCAACTCATTAGTCGCCGCAGAGAGGACCTAGTCCAATCCAAAAGTCAGTACACGCCACATACTCGTCATCTGACATGTGCGCCATTCTAGAAACAATAAGAAATACGAAGTCCGGGGTTTCATATCCTCAGGACAAGATTTATAGTCATTACTTACCTCTACCGGGCCACAACACTTAGTCCGCTATGCTTTTGCCCCTCAAATTGGCTCCCGATTTCTCAGAATCTAGCCAAAACCAGTTAACATTATCAATATATACTCACGGAACACAACCCAATCAAAAATTATTAATTTAATCAAAAATCTCGAAATTCGGCCAAACCCGAGCCCTGGGCCCACATCTCGGAATTCGATAATTTTTACACCATTAGAAACATCGTCCTCCCACGATTATATACATACCAAGAATACTAAAATCGGACCGCAATTTCCCACTCAAATCCTCAAAAGAAAAATAAATTTTTCATGCACCCCTCTTCCCCAAATTTGGTTTAATTTCCAGAATTGTTATGGTTTAACTACTTAGGAAGCCCTCTTCTAGAAGGATCATCTATAAAGCTATTCGTTTTATCTGTATTCAGACCAAAAGCTGACATAGATGTTATGGGTAGAATTCTTTTTTTTTCGAATTTTATTCACCTTGACATAAAAATGTGTTATGAAGTTGAAATTCTTACCTCCAAATGATTTCCCTTCAAATCCCTCTCAAATAGCTCTCAACTCGCATGCAACAATGGAGGAAATATAAGCCAAATTCGCACCTCAAGCCTTTTTAAACATTCTGCCCGGCTATAATATTCCTTCTTCGTGAACGCGTCACTAGGACCGCGTTCGCATAGAACAATCCAACAGGCCCCTAATTTAACTCTACGCGAACGCGGCCTCAAGCTCGTGAACACGAAGCACTGCCACCCCAGGCCTTCGCGAACACGTCCCCTGACACGCGAACGCATAAGCCAATACCCCTGGGGTCCCCAACAGGCTCCCAACTCTACGCGAACGCGCACACACACCCGCGTTCACGATGACCACCAAACTCAACCCTCCACATTCGCACACCCTCTCCCATGAACGCATAGAACAACCGTCCCCCTTCCACCAAACACTCTATGTGAACGCGAGCCCCCTTCCGCGAACGCATAGTGTAAAATTCTGTTGCAGAAACACCAGCAAACCAGCCAAGTTCCAAAACTCAAAATCGATCCGTTAACCATCCGAAACACACCCGAGGCCCTCGGGACCTCAACCAAACATACCAACATATCCCATAACATCATTCAAACTTAGTCGAGCCTTCGAAACACCAAAAACAACATGAAAAAACCAAATTTATATCAAATTCAAGCTTAAGAACTTTGAAACTTCTAGATTTCGCCAACTACGCCGAAACCAACCAAAACACCTCCGATTGACCTAAAATTTTGCAGACATATCCAAAATGACATTACGAACCTGCTCCAACTTCTGGAATTCCATTCCGACCCCGATAGCCTATTTTCCACGGCCAACCGGAAATCGCAAAAAACTAACTTTCGCCAATTCAAGCCTAATTCTACACCGGACATCACAAAAATATTCTGAACACACTCCTAAGTCCCAAATCACCTAACGAATATATCCGAGCCATAAAATCCGTATTCCGAGGTCGTTTACTAATAAGTCAACTCTTAGTTGACTTTCTCAACTAATAGGCTACTTTAAAAGGCTAAATACCTAAACCCCCACCATTAGCCACTCCGAACCCAAACCAAATGATCCAACACATCAAAAACAGGATAGCGATAAATAACAAATGCAGAAATAGGGGAAACAGGATAAATCTCACGGAACGATCGGTCGGATCGTTACAGAAACAAAATTACAGCATCAACAGTTAATCGACAAAAATGTGTTTTTATTACATAGAGGAAGATGAAAATAGCACAAGTTACAACAATTTCACCCAAAATGAATTTGTCCTATGACCAACTCAAACATCAATTAAACTAATAAAACTAGGAAGGGTCCATCTTTTCCCTAAAGATATCCACTGCAAATTTTTCCCTAAATAAGTCCATTTGCTTGTCATTGAGTTGTAACATCGGCTTATCAGTTAGGAGGAAGTCAATGAACTTCACTGCATATCCTCCACCGATTTCACTACAATAATCAAATGCACAATTAGTTATTAAACAAATCACAAGAATAAGTAAAACATAATGGATGGCACATTGAACTTACCTTTCCTGAATGGATGGCGCATCTAAAATATCCCTCCCCCCCCCCCCCCCCCCGGCCATTTCTTCTTAAGCACATCTTGGCATAAGTATATAAAATGGTTGGTTCTCATTAAAATCCTAGGCATCATGTGTGCAAGGGGTTGAATAAGCTCTTGTAGCTTACCATCATCATATAAATTGACATTGCTATCGTAAATTCGAATCAAACCCTCTACTAAGTGAAAAACAACAAGAACAAAATACTTGTTATCAATTTATCACACACATTACAACACTTTAGCCTTGCACAACTCTACAACTCCAGGTTTTGGCATACTTCCTCGAGGATATAACATTAGGGGTGTAGGGCACAAGTCTTGAAAAGCATCAACTGTCTCACAAAAGTCAAAATCCTCCTTGTCTTTACTGGCAATCTCCTTCATTTTATCCCATGCAGTGCATATATTGTTGCATAATGCAACATCCATAACAAAATGACTACGGGCATAAATGAGGGGACATTTTATGTTTCGTACATGCATCAACACCAATAGTTTCTCCACATGCTAAATATTATAAAAAAGTGTACGTTAAATATGGAACTACAAAAAATAAATATTACGCAGTGATTAAGGGACATACAAAAATGGTTACGGGCAGGTTAGCACTACACAATTGTTCCAAAAACCTCCAATAGCTAGTAGTCAAAACGTTTTTTGGAAACGTCTCCATCTTGTCAAACCAGTCACTCAATAGTTTCTTGTCTTCCTCCGCAACTGGTTTAAGTACGTCTACTTTTGATTCTTCTTCTTTTGTTTCAAGTTCTTCATCTTACTTGCAGAAATTGGAGCCTTTCTCAATCTGCTTTGCAATTTTGTACCTTGTACCAAGGTGATCCAAATAGTTTAGAAGAGCTCTCATTCTGATTTTACATCTCTCCAAGGATCTTCAACACTTTATCCAATTTTTCATTCACAACCTTCAACTTTTCGCGCATGTCTGTATCACTTGGTTGAGCATTGCACATCCTGCATGATCGTCCTCCACCAATATCTTTATCAAAATAATCACCAACTACTGGTGAACCAGGAATACTCCCACCCAAAGGGTCATCATTACCAAAGTCAACTTCATTATTAATCTCTAAGCTCATTTTACCAAGTGCCTTTTTAACGGCAGTCACACATGCTAAATCAACTGCTAACTGGTCAATTATAAGATTCGCTGCCTCATCATCGTATGGTACCAAATTCTTTATGTAGCCCATATCCATCTTATGCAGGTAGAAATAAGGTAAGGATGCACTTTATGAAATATAACATAGATAGAAGTCAATAGACAAGAAATACTAAAAGATCGACATGAGGTCTATGATAATCTCTTGCTCGGGTTCAGTCTAATCTACTGGTGGAGTTTTATTGCACTCTTTATCTTACCCTGCCAGAGTCATCAACTCTCTGCTTAAATGAATCCCAATCAGGGTCATATGTCACTTTCTTGTTGTGATATCTCAACATCCTTGGGTGCGGCATTTGTACGACCTTTGATTTCTCGACATTATGACAAATGGCATAATTGCTTTGTATGTACATGCCTACATTTAATATGAACAAAAAAATATTAATTTTTGTCTTCTATAAATAAAATAATAGTATTCAACTGCAAAGAATTCTTGAGAAGGCTTTTTAATACCAACCATGAATACCCATGGGAAGCCATACAGGGCATAACTAGTCAATTTGCACTTTTACCAGGGATATTATTTTTCTTACTCTTGCTCACATATGATTTGTAAACTGGGAACACCTTCTTCAAGACTCAATTGGAAGTTCAAAGCACTCCTTAACCCATGGATATTTCATGAAAACTCCCAAACAGTCAGCCATATAAATCCACTTCTTATCGACGCGCACTATGTTATCCCTTGCAAGCAAGTTGTAATGCACAAATCACACCAATGAAAAATTAAATCTGTCTTCTGTGTTATATCTCTTGGACTTCAGCATCATCAAAGGCTTCTCTGCTTCCTCCCCCTTCCTTCTACTTACAAACACTTTCTCGCAGAATCTTTCACCATCCTCCAACACTTTGTCTGTTTCTTCTTTACTAGCTTTAGCACCACAATTCAATTCATCCATTAGAGAAAACTCCTTCAACTCAAAGTGAAAAATCTTCTCTCTAAATAAAAATCATAACTCGTGCTTCTTCCCGCAATAAAATTCTCCGAATCAGTAGGGAACGAACAAGCTGTCCATTGAACTAAGTTCAATGCTTTGAAAGTTTTACAAATTTTCTAAAACAACTACTATCAAACTTTTCCATCAATTTTACTGTTCTAGTCCTTGAACTCGTGAATTGATTTATCCTAGACCTCACATTAATCTTAGCTGGGAAACATCTATGCTTTCTTAGAAAAGTCCTGAATGGTATTTAGATGTGTCGATCGCCCTTACAAACACAGGAATTGATAAAACGTCCTGGTCACCTTCAACTGTTGCATGTGTTTCACTTTCCAACCCATCTTCACCATCTTCAGGTTATTTATCACCATAATCATCATCATCATCATCTTCTTCTTCTTCTTCTTCTTCTTCTTCTTCTTCTTCTTCTTCTTCGTCTTCGTCTTCTTCTTCTTCAGTATTTTTATCAACCTCCTGAGCAATATCACTATATTCATCCTCTTCCGGAGCATCATCACCAGTTTCATCATCATCCCCACCTAAAACTTCATTTATACTATCGTTTTCTTCTTCGACAATTACTTTCTCGGAAACATATTCTTTCATTTAATTTTGTGCTGAGTTTATGTCCAAGTCTTATTCCTCCTCTTCATCAACACCCTCTAACGCTAAGCTTCTTGCAATAGATTTTTTACTAATAGGTATGTCCTCGTCAACTAATTTAGACCTTGATCTTGTTCTGTTTTTACCGGAAGACTTTGATGGCTCTTTGTTCTTTTTCCTCCTACTAAGCTTAGAAATCTCAGCATTTACTTTATTAGGGAAAGCTTCCGAAGTTTGTACATTTCGTTTCATGTTTGAAGGCTTTGAAGGTTGTGCAATTGCTATCTTTACCGAAGAAGTATGCTTCTTAGCAATTGATTTCTTTCTCATATTTCCTATATGCAAATATGCAATGTCACATTTAATAATGTGAAACTTATGATCGGAATAAGAAAACGGGTTCAAATTCTAGCAAACGTCTATGACTAGACGATAATCGACCACATGTTTATCAATAAACATTAGGTCGCCAGACTAATCAAAACCTAAAATACAGAGCCCAAAGGTAGTCCAAGAAAGAAATATAACCACCCACGCCATATAAGATATGGCTATACACAACCCAATTGAAATTGCAAATGCACATGTACGAATCCATCTACAAAACCGCAAAATCACAGTTGTAAGAAACAAAAAAGAAAAGAATTCAGGATTTACAAAATTAACAAGTTCTGAGAAAATATACAGTGTTTGTTGGGTGACAATTCAACCCAAAATCCAAGCTTGATTATGGTCGGATGCCGCCGGAAACTATCGTGGTCGAGGACGTTGAGTGAGAGAGAGAATAGAGAATAGAGAGAAGAAAGAGAAACTGACGAAAAAAATCTGGGATATAAGGTTTTTCAAAGTTTAATAGGTGACTTACAAGTTTTGAAAATGTTAAAAAGGCTCCGACCATCTTAACCCACTTGTTTAATCATTTTCCAAACCAAAAGAAATTGAGAAAGAAAATAGGTCACATGGTCAATTCAAGTTTTTTGGAGGTCATTATGACAAGTTCTCTCATACAAGTAGTATGCAAGTTTAAAATTTTGACGGAATTAGTATGCAACAAAAATTTTGTATATGAATTGCATATTTTGACCGAATTTTATATAATAAAAATAATAAGCAAGTTGTATGTTTTGACCGAATTTGTATATTTTTGCTCTCACTGTTTTCTGGAACTCCAAAGTCTTTCTAAACTGTGTAAATATTGTCCGATCTTTATATATACTTATAGAAAAGAGTCCCTACTTTAAAACTCAATCAACCACTCTTCATAGTCAAAATTATTTATTTCTAATTTATTTTCCACTCATATCAAAATCTTTTCTTTCATATATGGTCAAAGATAAATTACATCAATCCGATTTTGTATATCTCTAAATATATCTTAACAAGGGAAATGGTAAGTATGTAGTTTAAAACTCAATTAACTACGCTTCTTCATAGTCAAAATCATTCATTTTTCATCCATATGAAAGTCTTTTCTTTCATATTTGTTCAAATATGCTAATTACAATAATCTGAACTTGAGGTTATTTTTTGCCTATATATTCCTTGAGGAAAAAAGAAGTTTCCTCCAATTAAGATCTTGAGGCTCTCAAAATAATTCATTAATCACTTAGTCTTTGGAACTAGACAATATGAGAAAGGTTTCCCTAACTTCAGTTTTCTTGGTCTACATACTGCTGACTGTAATTGGTATGGTCATCAAACTCCCTTGTTTGTCAATTAATAAAGTTGTTTGATTTTGTTACATAATAATAAAACATCCATCTTCGATTACTATTTGATGCACAGATATAACCAGATGTTACGTATAATTCTTACATGAGTAATCTTCCACCTTTTTGTATGAAGAAAAAGGGAGTCGAGATAGTCTTCTATTTCGTCTAATGAGTAAATCATTTTTTCTTTAAAAGAATTAGTCTTAATATACTTGATCTCATATATTTTCATAATCTGCTGTATTATATATATTTATTTATTGTCTTATTACTCCATTTGTTTTTAAAAAAATGATGCTCACTCTGTTCTTATTTATGTAAACCTGTTTGACTGCCACAGAGTTTAAGAAAAAATAAAGACTTTTGGAATTTATTGTCCTAAACAAGTCAAAAAAGGGTCTAGAGTATTTGTGTGATTATAAAAGCTTCTCACTAAGGGTAGATTTGGGAGTTTAAGCTAAATTATTTTCAAATTTAAAAAGGGTCATTCTTTTTTGAACGTACCAAAAAAGAAATAGGTTCACATAAGCTGGAACGGATGAAGTATTATTTTTCCTATTAGTACGTTTCAAAAAGATGGGGGTATTTATAGCCACACAAATGCTTTGGCAAGTTTCAGACCACAAGTTTTCAAAGTTCTACCGCCACATAAATGTTATGGCCTATTTAATATATAGCATATCTCAAAAGTCTTCCCTTTTTTTTTAAAGTTTGTGCTAATTAGTCAAACTAGGACAATCTTTTTAAAACGGAAGGAATATAATCTATTATTTGCTTGTTTTTGTCTCTCACCATAATTAAATCCTTGACCATCCTTATTTATTTTTGAATGTATGGTACTACATTAAAAACTGACCCTAAAAATGAAATTTAATTTTGTTAAAGGTTCACCATGGTTGGAAGTATCAGCTCAACATGCTTGTAATGATTGGAAGCAGTGTGAGGTTTACTGCTTTCCATATCAACCACACTGCAGAAATGGACATTGTATTTGTGGAGCTGTGAACAAGTATCAACCTGCAACTGAAACAAGTGTTGGCCGAAAATCATTACAACATTAGATTTTATTTATTATGCAAAAATAATATTACCTATATATTGTGACTCAATGTTTGAATCATCGAGGCTCTCTATGAAGAACTTATGATAACTCTAAATTAAATGATTATTGTTATTTTGGTATATTATTATTGCGCATTGTTATCTCTGTATTTTTATTACGGATATACACATGGATTGCTGGTTACGGTATAATCAAATTAAAGTATGTAAACTGTAAAGGGAACCCTACTTTTAATCAGAGGCGGACCCAAAATTTTACGCGACGGGGGCACTATTATTTTGCTTGACCAGCGGCCCTAAAGACTTTTAGTGTTCAGGGTGTCAAGTTATTTATATTGTCATTTTTAAGGTATATACATATACATATATAAAATCTCTGTCAAAGTTTACGGAATTCAGTAACCCTTCAACACTATAAATAGTTCCGCCTCTACTTTCAATGTGCGTAAATGAAATATCGGTGCAAATGGGGTCTTGACAGTTTTAGCCAACCGGCTAAAGAAACTTCACCCACCTAACCGTTACAATTGTAGCCATTACCGTTGTACTCTACGATAGGAAATTTGACTGTAACGATTGGATTAGTTGTCGTAATTAAAGGGTTTTCATGACCGAAATAATAATTAGCGAAGCAAAAATTTAGTCGCTAAAATTAGGTGAAACGACCATCTTGTTAAATTTTTTTTAATGACCGGATTGAAATCCGATCGTAAACTTGTAACAGTGAGGCCTTTAACGACCGGCAACAATTACATTTTTTTCGGTCGTTAATGAGTAATCGCGACTGGATCATGACTTTCATGATCAAATTTTCCGTCGCCAAAAGCCTTTTTTCTTGTAGTGCTCAGCATATAACAAGTGTATAGATAATATATTGATTATAGATTGTTTACTGCCTAAAATTTGCAAAAAATTAAAGACTTGAATTTTTTTGGTTGTGGACTTTGTTGGGCTGCTATGCAGTGTTAAAATTTCCTAGCCCTAGGGACCATGTTTAATAGGCCTTTATAATCCGAAGCCCATAAGTATGATAATTATGAGAATAATTTAGCCATTAGATCGGAAAAAAACAGTCATGTTTAGAAAGCCCATAAAAATGTAACTTTGTCTATATCAGTATTAGGTTTACTGGCATGAAATCTAGGAAATGCCGAAATGCTTCGATAACTACAATTCTACACGTAAGTGTATTCAGAAACGGAACCACAATTTAAAGTTATGAGTTTTGAACTTAACATCAAATTCATAGCTCGTTTGAGTTTACTGAATTATTGATAAAATATTTATATAAATAGTAGATTTTTAATACAAATATTTTTTTTAACGTAAAGGATAGATTTATATTACTTAGTAACACATTACAAAATCATAGAAACAATTTTTTCATACAAATATTAGATCTAAACAAAAGTGACGGCGTTCATCCGAACCCATAACTAACATTGTAGCTACGTCCCCAGTGTAGTGAAACCCTTTATCATTTGATTATTGAGATGTTTAGTGAAAGAAAATGATTTATGTTTAGGTTGACATAGTGGCTACACAGATCGACAATGGTTGGTCACATAGGATTTTCACCATGGGGTTCAACATTCACTATCTTTTCACCAAGGGGTGCAACATACATTATATACGCATAAAATCAAAAAACAAAAAAAATCTTGTATATAAGATGCGATTTTGTGTTATATCTACAAACTGGGGTAGGCCTTGCTAGGGAAGTAGTAGTATTATGTACCAAGATCTTAAGAGTTCTAAATGGTACATTTACTTTGTAAAATAATTTGTTCCAAAACATAAAATTCCGGAAACTTATTGTTAAAAATTTCATATATATATTCATACCTATAAGCGAGTTTATGTTTATGATATTCTTAAATTCGTCAATAAATATTTTTATAGAAACCTTTCATTGCACCCTGTAGACAATAAATTTGCGTCGAGAAAATAAAATCAAGACCGAAAATATTGCAACAATCGTAGTATTTTATTTCAAATAATTTGAGTGTACAATCTCTATGAATCATTTGATTCTTCTTTCCAATAGTAAATAAATCCAAAGGCCTTTGAGCTTGATCTTGAATCTATATTTGTTGTCACGAACGATGATCTTGAATTCAACTAGCACGAACTTTGATTTGAACTCGTACTCCTTCAATCTTGCCTTGTTCTTTGTTCTTGAGCTTGAACTTGATTTCTTGAAGGTTGAAGCTTGAAACTTATAGAGAAATATGCAGCGTTTGATCCACAAGCTTTCTCTTGCTTCTTGTTATAACTTCTGGTGTCTTTTCTGGGTAATGAAGACCCCTATTTATAGTTGTGGAAGGAAAGAGTTATGATAAGAACAAACTCTTTCAGATCAATCAAATTGAAATATGACAAGGCCGCATTTGATTGGCCAGAACATGTCACTTGCACAGTTGACACGATTTTATTGGCCTTTAAATGTGACTTCGCGTGCCTTGTCATTTTGACAAGTGGCATGATCCTATCGACTCTTTTGTTTGATTTGGCGTGCCACGTCATTTCACGCGTGGCACCAAACTAGGCCTCTAAGAAGATGACATCTTGGGCTTAATGAAGTGGGCTCATCACTTGTAGCCCAACTAAATGGTAGCCCGGTCAATATTTATTGGACTTAAGTAATTAATCCAATTATATTAGTCCATAATATTTAGTTGGACATATATATATATATATATATATATATATATATATATATATATATATATATATATATANAATAATTATTTAGATTATATTTTAAATTTAATATATATATATATATATATATATATTAAATTTAAAATATAATCTAAATAATTATTTGATTAAATTCAATAAATTTTAGATGCCTACAAATGCCCTCTACTCAAGACTTGCTGGAATGCATGCATGTTAGAACTTCAAAGACAAATTGAAGTAAACATCAAATAGTTTAAGCCCTTGAGTTTGTAACGTAATTTGTTTCTTAAATATGCCAAAGGTACCGGACTTGAGAAATCTTTCATTTTGTTTAGAAAAGTTTACGTAACAATATCAAATTTACGTAACTTCCGATCTCAAATTTCAAGAAAATTTGCTCGTGACAATTGAGCTTTAATTGCCATGAATATGATCACCTTTTCCAAGGTGAAGTAACAGAAACACCTAATGAATCACGTGAGTTAACCATATGGTGCAAACTTACACCTTTTTCATTTCCAAATACTACATGAGAAAGAAAGGGAAAGGAATCCTATCCTCGTCGTGACTCTTCATGCTGTCCAAATTGAGTTCAATTCGGAGAAGGCTAGCGTCAACCGACCAGTGAATTTTTCTATCCCACATCGAGATAATTTCAGTAGACAATCATCATTCATTAACTATATATAGCACTATATCCCTCTTGCAACCATCAACCGCAGTGTTTGCAAGCTGTATTGAGTCTATTTCTTACGATTCGGAAGGTAATTTCTTCTTCTTCTCTTGTGTTTTTCTTCCTTTGTTGTTTTTTTCCTTTTTTTTCGTAGGTCAAATAAGTAAGAGTAGATTCCTCCATACATGAAGAATGCAATTTTAGGTGTGAAGGGATGAATACTCATCCCTGTCTGAATATCTGAGAGATCACTCTTAAGGTTGCCCGGCTATCGGAGAGATTACTCTTAATGTGGCTCTACTATCGGAGAGATTACTCTCAAAATAACCCGACTATCGGAGAGATTAATTTCAATGTGGCCCGACTATCTGAGGTTATTTTATCCATTTAGACATTTGTGCCCATTCTAATATTCTTGATTTGGACTTTGATGACCCTTTTTTTTTTCTTTTGCATCCCGAGGAGATGGAAAATTTTAGAGACTATATCTCACCTTCCTCCAAACTTAGATATCTCGTAATCGAGACTGAAGACGACATATAACAAACTAAGCTTTTGGTTCGCACCCCACAAGCTGGCCAGTATGCAGCCTCATGGCCTTCTTTGAGGAACTCCCTTCATGTAGAAAACTGGACCTTGGAGCACAAGTCTACTTCTAACCCACTGTCCAAGATATTCTCTCCAAGCGCCAGTCCATCACCACGTAAACATTGTTGGCACCCTTCCAAACTTAGGGCGTCACATAATTCAAGGCGAAGTACGTTGGGAAAATACAATAACAATGGAGGGCGAGTATCGTCATATTCCAAGATATTAGAAATCGGCTGAAGATATATTTGGTGGAAGCCAACAAACCTTGAGTACAGCAAAGATTTATGATGTTGTCTATGCCTCATTTTCACTTATGATCGAAACTCGAACATTTTGCAACCATTTTGTGAGGCTTGGTGCCCCAAGATGAACACGCATCTTACATCGGCCGGGAAATTATCTATCTCTCTTTGGGACTTACATATCCTTCGAGGTCTGCCCATTGTGGGTTCTCCGTACGAAGAAGTGGAAGCTGAGGCAAGAGAACTCATCGGTTTGGACAAAAAACAGATGAGATTTATTCCTCGATCTTGCGAGTATTTATTTGATGCCTTCCATCACCTTAAGGAAGGTACGGGTGTTAACCAAAAGGTTTCCTTGAGCAAGTGGACAAATTTTTGGTGCGAAAGTAAAAAAATCTGTGCGCCTAAAGTCGACACATAATCCTAACGGAGTTATTCCCGAGACAACTAGGTGGTTGAGTGATCAAGAAGTTATATTCTCCAAGCTTAGGGTGAGATCTGACAAGAAAGATGAAACATATATAACAACATTCTTATCAATTTGGCTATGCGTCTTTGTGTTTTCCAAGGAAAAAACTTCATTCGTCCTGAGACTTTTAAGATGGTAAGCATGTTGGCAAGCGGGCAAAAGATTAGCCTTGTTGTCCCAGTTTTGGAGAGTATTTATCATGGTTTGAATAAGATTTCGTGTTCTTCCCAACTTGATCAGGTCAAAGATTGTTTTCCCATCCATTATGTTTACGGCTGGCTTGCACATTACTTCAAAACACATTATTCACTTGTTAAGGGTCCGCCCGTCCCTTTGATGGTGTCATACTTAGGAGAGGGAGCTACGAGGTAATTTGATGAGAAGGATGCAAGAAAACGCATCCACAATGGGGAGGATATAGTTTGGCCACCAACAATGTTAACCAATTCTCGTTCTTATTATTATGTGGATAACGATGCCGCTCAAGAGTTGGACTCAAATTACTTCATGAGCTTATGCTTAATTACCTCCCTTTGAGGTATGGTAACTCATTCATCATCGATCCATATAGCCCGCATCGGTTTGGTCGTCAATTTTGGTTTTACCAGACCGTCCTCGATTTTTTGGAGAATGATATCGATAATGCCTCTCTAGATGAAGGACTCAAATTTGGAGGATTTGCACATTGTATCGGTCTATGTCGTGTGCGTATTTTCTCCCAATGGGAGATACTGTAGAGAAGCCTTTCTCCACCAATTATATGTCTTGGTGGGAGAAAGCGCATGGGAAGTTTCTCAAGAATAATTTACAAGCTTTGGGAGACAATGTTGGGCTAAAATATACTACTCCTTTAGGAGATGAAGATCAAGGTGTTGGAAAGACGCTCTCAAAAGTCAAAGAACCACCTACTCCAATCCCAAAAGTAGTTATACAACATAAGAAAGGGAAGCTTAAATCTTTAAAGGCAGCTTTGAAAAAGGTGGTGTTCACTTCAACATATATGGAGAAACGCCCTCCAGTTCTTCCATTTAGCATGCAAGTTCCTCAAGATACAAGACAGAGTACCAATGAAGATCAAAATTGGAAAAGGAAATGGTATAACCCAGTAGAGATCGAGAGGTTCCAAGTGTTGATAGTCCCTCAAGAACGCATACATCTTGTAACAAGGAGGTAAAAATACAATCACCTTGCCCTTTATTATTTTTTTCAAACGAATAGCTTCACTAAATAATTACACACTTTCTTTGCCTTTTCCTTATGCAGCTAAATGCCATTGGGCATCCGGTGGTATCCTCAAATGACAAGCCGCAAGTGAGTAATGAATCTATTGGAGGGCCTACATCTAAAGTGAACTCGTCTTCAAAGGCATCATCTCTTTCACATGACGAAGCCCTAAAAATACAAACTCCAAATGGGATAACTCGCGTTCCACCAATGACAAATGCAACAATATCTATTTTTGAAGGAAAGAGCATTGTCTTTAATCGCAAAAATGAATTCATCTTGGGACTTTGGGAGGATATTTGCAAGAGACTCTCCAAAACTCATGTAGAACTGTTCTCATATTATAGTGAGAAAATTACTAAGATTTTCGAGGATATGAATAAGGCGAATAGTTTAGATCTTTCTCCATTAGAGTGTTTACTGGATATTATTCGAGCTTGCTGCTTCATATGACCAAGAGCGATCCAATTTGGATGATAAGACGAGTCAAGATGAGAAGTTGGAGCTGATTTCCAAATCTAAGGAGCGTCTTGAATCGTTCAAACTTGAAGCAAGTAAGAAAGTTAAGAAAGTTTCCTCCAGTGAAAAGAAACTGAAGAGAGTTGTAAAGAAGTTGCAGACATTACAACAACAGATGGAGAACCTCGGAGGTGTTATAGAAGTGACTCAAAAAGAGGTTGAAGAGATTCAAGAAAAAATTTCAGCTGCCGAGACTGAGGTCTCTTCATATGACAACATAAATTTGCTGACCGTTGATGATTCGGCCAATTTGGAGGAGGAGAAGAAGAACCTGGAGACTAGCTGTCAAGAATTAATCAACTACAAGTTTTGTTTAGATTACGCTATTAGCATTATATCCCCTTTTATATTTATGTTGATTGACCTGGTGGATATTTATTTCATCTTAAATAATATTTCTTCTCTTTTGCTTTACATTTCCCGACATTTATCTTAGTCACATAATTTTCAGCTTTATGCGCTTGTAACGAAAGATTCATATCTTGTCGTGGGAGAGTCCAAATAATGAACCGTTTGATTTATCAAAAATTAGACTTCAATATCTAAAACATATACAAAACTTAGAATAAAAGACCTTCATAATCGACCCAGATAATATATTGAAACCAACTTTAGATTCCATCACGTAAAAGATTTCAGATTTGTGCAGCTTCACAAAAAAATCATATCTTGGTGTAGGAAAGTTAGAATCACAAACCGTTTGATATTTTGGAAACTTAACTTACAGATATATAACATATCCAAAATGAAAAATTTAATTCCTTAAGGATAGTTTCATATAATAGTTCGAAATCAATACTAAATTCTGACACGGCGACGATTTCAGATATGCGCGACTTCACCAAAACTTTTGTATCTTGATGTAGGAATGTCGAAATCATGAACCATTTGATATATTGGAAACTAAACTTCAAAATCTAATATGTCGACAGTTCCAAATTAGCATGATGTCACCAAATTTTTGGTAGCGTTTGGCCATAGATTCCCAAATATTTTTTGAAAAATCTGTTTGGGTGAAGTTTGGATTGAAGATGAAAATGTGTTTGGACATACGTTTTCAAAATATATTTCCCAAATTTATTTTGGAATAACATGTGTATTATTAAGGATTTGGCCTAAAACTAGCTATTGAGCTGGTTTTGGAATTTGGAATTTTTCCAAAATATAGGCAAAATTTATGGCCAAACATGTGTTTGCTAAATAAAACCCAAGTTTATTTTGGTAAAATATATGGCCAAACGGGTCCATTGTATCTTGGTGTGGGAAGCCTCGAGATCGCAAGACATTTTTAATTGCCAGAAATTCAAATTCAAGAGCTTCATTCTCACCAAATATCCTGGGTTTAAGTCTCACTGAATTTGAAATATCGTGAAGGCTCGCCAAAAAAAAATTGAAGGTTTGGATAACATGAAGTCATAACGAATTTCCGTACTTCAATTCAAATGCTTGGCAGTATCCTAAAAGATATTAATCATTTTATTGAGGATACCAATTTACCATAGCGGCTTGCCCCCTTCAAGATCATATGGGATCTAAAGTTTAACAAAAGAATGGTAACTCAGCTCGATTTTCAAGTGCCGATTGAATGGATTACATTCCATCACACATAATTAGAACAATGATTGGGAGATTATGTATCTTTTGGACTTATGCGACTGAACTCATAATGAAACT
Organism: Nicotiana paniculata; assembly: GCA_005239505.1. Lineage (NCBI taxonomy): Eukaryota > Viridiplantae > Streptophyta > Magnoliopsida > Solanales > Solanaceae > Nicotiana > Nicotiana paniculata. The sequence goes on from ML337533.1 coordinate 185,773, forward strand.
CTAAGCTGCCTACATACCTAGGTGAAGAGGATAAAGTCATACCGTTGTTCGGAAGGGGTGATTTTCATTTTTTTTTATGTCCTAACTTTTGCCTAGGGCGCCTCTTTTGAGGTTTTCAACCTAGCAGACTTTTTTTTTGTGGGCTGTACACAGTTTAGACTCATGCGAGTCAAGAGTTTAGGAACATGCAGTTTAGGCTCATGCGTTAAGTAGAGTTGCAACTTCAAGGATAATACTTCTTCAAAAACTTGCCATTGATAGGGATGATGCTCTTGCCATCTGCATCAACCAGCTTGTAAGCCCCACTTGATTAAGCTTCTTGTATGACATATGGCCTATCCCATTTTGAAGTGAACTTCCCTACAAGTTTATGGGAAGTAATAATGGGTATTTGCATGTCAAGGACTTGATCTCTTGCTTGAAAGGATCTCAGGAGAACTCTTTTATTGAAGGAGCGAGACAATCGAGCTTGATAACATTCAAGACTCTATTGATCTTCCAACCTGTTCTCATCAAGAGCCTTCAACTCTGCTAATCGAAGTCGAGCATTTTCTTTCATCAATGATCCCTTCTTGAATAGCCAGTCGTAATGAATGTATTTGATGCTCGAGTGGCAAGACAACTTCGACTCCATAAACGAGTGAATAAGGAGTCGCTTGTGTTGGCGTGCGGTGAGTCGTCCTATAAGCCCATAGAGCTTCTTCTATATGGTTATTCCAATCTTGTTTGGATTTGGAGATGACTTTCTTTAACAAGTTGCATAGAGTTTTGTTGAATGCCTCAGCTAGACCATTGGCGACAATATTGTACATCGAAGAGTTATGTTGCTTGAAGCCAAAGAGATCACAAATATTGTTCATCAACCTATTATCGAATGGATTTCCATTATTCGTTATTATGTAACGAGGAATGCCAAAGCGATATATTATGTTTACTCAGATGAAACTTGCAACAATTTCCTTCTTTACCTCCTTAAGAGCAACAACTTCAGCCCATTTTGAGAAGTAGTCAGTTGCAGCCAAGATGTATAGGTTCCCACTAGAGGACTTTGGCAATGGTCCAACAACATCCAATCCTCAAGCATCAAACGGACAGGATCCAATAATCGGGTGCAACACTTCAGGAGGTTGATGAATTAAATTCTCATGGAATTGACAAGCGTTTCATCTTCGAGCATAGTCCAACCAATCTTTTACCATTGTTGGCCGATAATATCCCATCCTTTTTATTTGGAAATGGAGCTTTGGTCCAGACTGGTCTGACCCACATACCCCAGAATGTGCCTCTTGCAAAGCTTGGAGTGCTTCTTCTTCCCTTAAGCATCGCAAGAGTACTCCCTAGAATGACCTTTTGTATAGAGTATCTTTGTAACAAAGGAAGCGAGGTGCACGACGACGGATTTAAGTCCTTCTCCTCAGATTTTCCGGAAGTATCCCATAGCATAAGTAGTCGATAATGGGTTGTTGCCATTCTTCTTTCTCAACTTTAGAAACAGCGACAAGATGCTTAAGTTCATTTTCTTCATCTTCAGTCTCATTTGGCGGCGGTACTACCATTTTTGGAAGACAATAACTTGCGCTTGATCAGGTAGAGTTAACGATGAAGCTAGGGCAGCTAAATTATCGGCCTTCTTATTTTCTTTCCTTGGCACATGCTGAATAGTCACATTACCGAGCCACCCTATTAATTTTTTAGCGTAATCATGATATGGGCGTATTTCAGGCTTATTGACCTCATAACTACCTAAAAGTTGATTGACCACTAACTAAGAGTCACCAAATACTTGAAATTGCAACCGCTTCATTTCGACAACCATTTCGAGCCCAAGTATTAGTGTTTGATACTCAGCAACGTTGTTAGAGAAGAGTTACGTCAACATAAAAGAGTAAGGCAAAACTTCACCTTGAGAAGTGACAAATACTACACCAGCACTAGCTCCTCCGCGATGTGAACACCATCAAAATACATCTTCCATGGAGGCTGAACTTCAATGACCAGTGCATCCTCTTCAGCTAGTTCATCAGTTAGCTCCCAATCATCAGGTATAGGGTGATCTTCCAAGAAGTCCGCTAACACTTGTCCTTTTATATCCTTTTGAGGAGTGTAAATGATTTCAAATTGTTGAAACTGGAGGTACCACCTTGCTAGTCGATCACTAAGGAGATGTTTTGAAATCATGAACTTGATGGGATTTGCTCTAGAAACCAAATGAAAGACATGAGCTTGAAAGTTGTGCTTCAACTTTTGGATTAAGAAGACTAGCTCCAAAAATAACTTTTCAATTGGCGAATAATTTAGCTCATTTGGTGTCATCATCCTGCTCAAGTAGTAAAGGGAGTTTTCTTTCCCTTCACTATTTTCTTAGGCCAATAGCGCTCCAACAAACCTTTCTTGTTCTGAAATGTATAGTATCAACGGCTTTTCAATTATAGGGGCTGCCAAAACTAGAGGCGTCATCAAGTAAGACTTAATGCTCTCAAAGGCATTGCTACACTCTTGGTCCCATTTGAAAGAGACACCTTTTTTCATAAGGCGATTGAATGGTTTGCACCTCCCAGCTATGTTTGAGATGAATCTCCTAGGGTATGCTAACTTTCCTTGCAGACTTTTCAATTTGTAAATATCCCGAGGCTCGGGCATTTTCAAAATGGAATCCACTTTGGCTTGATCAATTTCGATCCCTTTATGTCGGACAATGAAACCAAGAAACTTTCCATAAGTAACTCCAAAGGTGCATTTTTATGGATTCATCCTAAGTTGGTACCTCCGGAGCAACTCGAACACCATTCTCAAGTATTTCAAGTGGTCGCTCTTCTCTCTTAATTTTACCCCCAAGTCGTCAACATAGCATTCGACATTCTTGTGGAGAAAATCATCAAAAATATTCTGCATAGCCCTTTGGTAAGTAGCACCAATGTTCTTCAAGCCAAAAGGCATTACCTTGTAGCAATAAATGCCCTTGGGGGTACGGAATGTAGTAAGATCTTCATCTTTTGGTGCCATGCAAATTTGGTTATAGCCCGATGAACCGTCCATAAATGACATTGCCTCGTACCCAGTAGTAGCATCAATCATCAGCTATGGAATAGGAAGCGGGAATTCATCTTTCGGACACGCATTATTGAGATCCCTAAAGTCAACGCACACTCGAATCTGACTATTTTTCTTCCTTACAGGGACAATACATGAAACTCATGTTGGATATTTAACTTCACGAATAAAGCCAGCTTCGATGAGTTTGTTAACTTCGGTTTTAATCAAGGGAACCAAGTCCAACCTAAAGCGCCTTTGGGATTGTTTAACAGGGCGAGCACCATTCTTGACGACAAGGTGATGGACTGCTACTTTCGGGTCCAAGCCAGGCATCTCTTTGTAGCTCCAAGAAACTACATCCCTGAACTCTTTGAATAACTCAATATAAGTGCTTTCTTCATCAACTTCTAGTAAAACACTTAGGTAGGTGGGTCTTGGTTCTTCATCGGTGCCAAGGTTAACTTCTTTTAAGGTATCAATTGTAGTCTTCACTCCTTCTTCAAGTTCAGGTGGAGCATCTTATGCATCTTCATCTTATTGAGAGTCCCCATTGTTGAAAAATATGTGAAAACACAGTGAAACATCCTACAATTCTGCGTTATTCTCCATTGAATATGGAACACCATTCTCTCCTTGTATAGTAACATGATACGAAGAACCCACACTTTCTTATTCTTCGTCATGTTCCTTAGTGTAGAACACAGTATATGTCTTTACCTTCAGTACTTCATTGCATGAAACCACAAGTTTTGTTTGTCGCCTCATTCTAGAAGAAACCAAACTTTGGAAATACTTAGAGATCTTCTAAATTTTGGGCGAAGCGGAAGTTTTTATGCTTTGAAATTTTCTCTGGAACTTGTTCCCCTTTTTTAATGGACCCAATATATCAAACGCGGAAGTCCTCGCAGTTGATTTTCCAATACGATCAAAGATAGAAGGATTTTTAGAAGCGGCAGATTCATCTTCTACAGTGATATAATTGCTGCTCCCCCTTCTTATGGAGATGCGCACTGGTAACGGTTGCTTGTATGGTTGTCTTGTTGCAGCTTCTGATGGTATATTCACTAACTTTGATGGCTCATTAGGATTGTATCCATCTTTTGCAAATAGCCTGTAAGCATTAGGATCAAAACCTTCATCTGTTCGCTTTGTAGGGAGTGCCACATTCTGCAAACGATTTTGGGCCACAAACCCTGCAAGCGACGTTGAGGATGACTTTAATGCCTCAATTCGTTTGACCAGAAGAGTTAACCGCTTTAGCATGTTAGTTTGGAGATTAGATGATTCACCTTAATCTTTCTTCTTTTTAGGGACGCATTGAAGCGTAGGAGTTACTTCCTTGCTGTGAGATACAATGTTTCCTTTATGAGACTTATTTGGGTTGGGGTGTAACTTCTTAACAACATCTTTGGTTTTTTCGGCAACCACCTCATCTATCTTAGCCATGGGCTCGTCATCCTTGTAATTCATGACATCATCAGCTTTTAGCTCCTTTACAATGCGGTTCTTCAAGTAGAACTTTGCATCGGCGAAGTGTGACTCAGCCTCGGTGAATGGCTCATCATCAAAAATTATCTTCTTCTTGACTTCACCTTCGTAGTATTTCAAACATTGATGGTAGGTAGAAGGAACCACTTTATTCTCTTGTATCCAAGGCCTTCCAAGCAAGACATTGTATGAAGTCTTTGCATCGATCACATGCAACCATGCACTTAATTGCATATCTTCAATGGTGATTCCTAGCTTGATCGCGCCTATGACTCTTTGCCCCCCTTGGTTGATTCCTTAGATCATCAAACGACTTTCTGAGAGTTTGTTCATGGGAATACCAAGTTCTTTCACAATGCGAATTGGCAAAATGTTCAATGAGGATCCTTGATGCAATACTAAATTGCATAGTCTAGCATGTGATATACCTTATATTTGAGGTGCTTTAATGATAAAAATACACTTGTTATGTTCTTAATGGAGTTTATTTTATGTGTAGGTGAATTGGAAATGGAAACGGATCTAAAGAGATGCAAATACGTCGAAAATACGCAAAAGGAGACACCCGGGCGATAGCCGGGCGTTTGCCCCCTAAAGCCTGGCACCCCCTGGCGTTAGGGGGGCGTTTGCCCCATAAAGCCTGGTACCCCCTGGCGTTAGGGGGGCGTTAGGGTCCTATCTCCAGGCCTGCCCTGGCTTTAGGGGTGCGTTAGAGACCAAACGCCCGGGTACCCCAGTTTCGCCCAAGTCCGAGTTTTGACGAGTTAAGTGTTTCCCGGTTGAAATAGAAGTCTCCTACACGGTTAGGGTTCACCCTAAACCTATAAATAGACTCCTACAACACAATTACATAGGATTTTCGTGAATCAAAGTAGAGAAGGATAAAATTCCATTGAAGTGCAAGAACATCGATTTCTACATCTAGTATTTCTTACTTTATATTTCAATTATGCAATTTCTTGTAGTTTTGTGTCTTCTAAACATGAGTACTAAGTTTTTAATCTAGGATTTTGGTAGAACCCTCTGGGGGTGAATTTCTTGTAATATTAATATATTTTGATTGATTATTCTCTATTTGTTCAACTACGTTCTA
>MDKI01253655.1:0-17776 GCA_005239505.1 Nicotiana paniculata
TAGAGACAACTAATCAAACTATAAGAAGTATCCAAGAAGTAAGTTCACCAACGGGGGAAACCAAACCTTCAACCTTTATCATAATTGTTTACAACACATTGTTAGTAATTGCTAGTTATTATTATTGTCAGTAGAATTAGTAAAACATCATCAATTTATATTAAAAAGTCTTGAGAAAATTGATTGAGTAAAAGTTGTGTATTCTAAAGACTTGATTGATACGTAAATTCCCTGTGGGATCGACTCTGGGCATAATGCCCCGACTTATATTTGCAACGCCCGTTTAGTCTTTTATTAGACATAGTTGAGCGTGGTCAAATTTTGGCGCCGCTGCCGGAGAACTTACGGTATCATCATGGCGGTAACTCTACCTAGTAGACTGGATATCCCAAGAGCTAGGTTCAAAGAGATCAAACAAAGTTATGAATGACGGTTCAACATTGTCAAATAACTCAACTCATTCTCGTGATGAAGACAATGTTGAGAAATCAAGGTAAATCATTAAGGCTTTTTGACGAGTCAATAAAGCATAAAGCTTTTTAATGATTTGCTAAGTCTGGCAGGATATGATCAGATAGTGTGTCTATAGGATTACATGTTTAGAAATCACCTATGTGAGTGTGAAGTGTAATCCGCTTTAAGGAGAATGAAAGTAAAGGCCCATTCTCTAAGCACTCATGAAACCAGGCGGTGTTCATGGCTGAAACGAACACAACCGTGAGAACCGAAGACGGTTAAGGATTGATTGTGTAACTTATGGTTCTCTAGGTATACACCAAAGTTCGACGGTTCAAAGATATCAAATCTTACCGATTGATGGAGTATATCCGACATAAGTTCACTACGGAAGTTCAAAGGGAAACCTACTTATCCAGATGCGATTAATCCTTAATTGCAAATCACACAAGAATTTTCATGCATGTTTTCCACATATATCCATTCCCCATTCATGTGGGGGATTGTTGCGTTTTTATTAAGGGGTGTGAATGGGAAATGGAAGAGGTACCTCTTGGATTGCACCTCTTCATCTCACCCTTTTATTGTCTATAAATTTAGAGGCTTGGCCTCATTTTTAAGACATGGAAAATCTAAAATCATCTCCCCTCTTTTCTACTTTGTTGCATTATTTTCTTAATAAACATAAGTGTCAAGTGTGATTTGCTCCGTTTGTTGAGTTCGCTGAAGTTCTGTGATTTGAAGTGCCGCTATCACAGAATAGTTATTCCGTTCTATTTTGGGAGGAATTAATCTGTATACCTTAGGCAACAATGAGGGGATTAAATTCCTTAAGGACACACTGTGAATTCAGTGGGCTCGAATTATTTTACGATTTGTTTATGAACTAACGTTTCCTTACTTCTCTGATTTTTCTAGTTTCGAACACGTAATACCAACAAAAATTTCAATATCTTTGTTTTATTTATTATTTAAATGTATTTTTCATGTTAAAATTTCAGTATCCACTTTAGTAATCTGCATTTAATCGTTAACAACGAATATTATTTCTGTGGGATTATTTCTCCCAACACAGTACTAATCCAAATTAAACAAGTTGCTCCGTAGAATAGGAGGATTAATAAGACCTTTAAAAAAAATGTACCAAGGAACTAGGTTGTAAATAAATTGATTGGTGGGATGGCTATAGATAGGGGTGGCAAACCGCGGGCAGGTCGAATCAGTGGCGGACGCACGTGGTGGAAAGAAGGTTTAATTAAACTCGCTTCATCAAAAAATAATTTGTGTATATGTATAAATTAAAATTAAAATTGTATAAATTTTGTATAAATATTTTATTTGAACCCACTTGACAACTATTATTTTACGACTAAAATTATGTAATTCTAAAATTGAACCCGCATAAAATCTTGGGTCCGCCACTGGGTCGAATAAAATATGGGAGGTAAAAAATGGGTAATGCAAAAAATGAATAAAATATCCAATCCAACCCATATTAATGTAAATAAAAGATGGGTTAACCGATGGATAAAATGGATATCCATATTATCCATGACTTCTTGAATATGATCACTTTTGAGAGAATTCATAGTTTCTTAAAGTTGAGTAACCCCCACTTTGAGGCTTTACAAATATAAAAGTTAAATCCATTAGTTGTTCATGGTATCCATTTTCTAAGTGGATAATATGGTTCTTATCCATATTTGATCCGTTTTTAAAAAGTTCATTATCCAACTAATTTTTAATGAATAATCTGGGTAAATAATTCTTTTCTTTTAAATATTTTGCCTGTTACGACCCCAATTCTCCCTCCGTGAATTATCGTGATGGCACCTAGTCCCTACGACTAGGTAAGCCTAACACTTTGCGAAAAATAAAATGAAAGCATGAACATTAATAGCTAACAGTAACAATAATCTAAATAAGTAATGGAATGCCGCTCTGCATATACAATTATCAACTTCCTAAATGAACAAAACAATCCCAAAATCCAGGACACCGTAAGTCACAAGCTACTAAGAAGTCTGAATTGTTCTATACATCATTTTCTACAGAAAGAAGGAAAAATGAACATAAGGGGATAAAAGGGGACTCCGAGGATCTGCGGGCGCAGGCAGATGTACCTTGAAGTCTCCGACAGCAGCGACTGCAACTACGAGCGAGGATGGTAAGAAGAACCTGGATCTGCACACGAAAAACATGGACCAGAAAGGGCGTGAGTACACGACAATGGTACCCAGTAAGTACCAAGCCTAACCTCGGTCGAGTAGTGACGAGGTCAGGTCAGGGCCCTAACACACACACACACACACACACACACACACCGTTAGGGCCCTGACCTGACCTCGTAGTAAAATGAAGACTGAAATTTAACGAGTAAGAAATCATAAAAGGCAACAACTCAGTACACAGAAATACAACATGGGATCTCCCGAGATACCGTCTCGTAGTCTCAAACATAAATGTGCAGAGGGATCTCCCGAAATACCGTTTCGTAGTCCCAAAGTAAATATGCAAGACAAAGAGATCTCCCGGAATACCATTCTGTAGTCCCAAAGTAAATATGCAGAACAAGGGGATCTCCCGGAATACCGTTCTGTAATCCAAAATAAGTATAGAGCCCAAACAATGGAATTCAATAATTACAACACGGAATCCTACAATTCAACCTAAGCACAAGTTAAAGAAAAACTGGTAAATGCACTAAACATGTTGCACGTAGTTCGGATAAACAGTTTAGGCAAGTAGACATGTTATTCTAGTCTAACAGGGTACTACAAAAGTTGATAAGATTCAAATAATAAGGAAAACAGGTTATTACTTAATAGTAATCGGGTTTTTACAATAATTAGCCGGTGTACGTAGTCGTCACCTCACATACACGACGCTCATATATAAAAAACAGTACCAATCTTAAGGGGAGTTCCCCCACACAAGGTTAGGCATGCCACTTACCTCGAACCGAGCTCAAATCAATTCGAAACAACGCTCTTTCCATGAAAATCCAATTCCGAATGGCCCAAATCTATCCAAAATTAATTACATAACATAAATACAACTACAAGAAACTAATCTAGCTATTGAAATCAAAGGTAAAGCAAGAAATTGGAAATTCTCCCCAAAAGCCTCCCCTGGCCCACGTCTCGGAATCGGGTTAAAGTCATAATTTATAAATACACATTCACTCACGAGTCTACCATACCAAATTTACTCAAATCCGATACCAAAATCTCGATCAAAACCCCAAAATTCGGCTTAAGGACTTTTCTAAAATAATTTCTAATTTTTCACCCCAAATCACTAATTTAATGATGAAATTAAGGACATGATCATATGAATTAACCAAAACTAGGTAAGAATCACTTACCCCAAACACCCATGCAAGAATCTCTCCAAAATTTGCCTTCTACCGAGCTCCCAATTCAATTTTGTTATATGAACTCAGAACCTTCGATTTGAACTTTTAAATCTACCAGGTGCTCCCTTCTTCGCAAACGCGGAATACCCCTCGCGTTCGCGAAGAGCAAATTTACTCTTGCCTAGAATTTCTACATCGCGAACGAGATGTCCTAGTATCGAACGCGAAGCCTCACAACTCAACCCTACATCGAACGCGGGACCAACATCGTGAACGCGTAGGCATAAGGGCCTGGGGACCCAGCAACGAATCCCTTCTGCACGAACACGGTACACTCTTCGCGAACGCGTAGACATATGATCTCAGAGCTTCGCGAATGCGAGGCTAATATCACGAACGCGAAGCATAAAATTCCTACCTTCCCCAGATCCTCTTCGTGATCGCGGAACACCCCACGAGAACGCGAAGAAGGAAACTAGCAACTGAAGATCACCAGAATATGCTATCTCCCAAAGTCCAAAGATGACCCATTGAGCATCCGAAACACACCCGAGGCCCTCGGGACCTCAATAAAATATACCAACAATCCATATAACTCCATGCGAACTTAGTTGAACCTTTGAATCACTCAAAACAACATCAAAACACGAATTTACACTCGGATCCAAGCCTACGGAACTTCTAAACCTCTGAATTCCACAACGACGCCGAAACCTACCAAATCGTGTCTGATTGACCTCAAATTTTACACACAAGTAAAAAATGACACCATGCCAACTTTCGAAAATCTATTCCGACCCCTATATCACAATTTCCACTGCCGGCCAAAATCGCCAAAATCCTAACTTTCGTTAATTCTAGCCTAATTCTACTACGGACTTCCAAATCACATTCAGAACGCGCTCCTAAGTCCAAAATCACCTAATGGAGCTAACAGAACCATCAAAATTTAAATCCGAGGTCGTTTAACACAAGTCAATATCCGATCGACTTTTCCAACTTAAGCTTCTGATTAAGAGGCTAAGTGTCTCAATTCACTCCGAAATCACTCTAGACCTGAACCAACCAACCCGGTAAAATTTAAAATATTGAATGGCTTACTACAATTCAAAAGAAGAATTTACATAAATTATGGAAGGAAAGTTTATCAATATCTTGAAAGGAAAGTTGCTAAAATCATGGAGAAGATCTATTATTTTATGGAAGGAAGATACTATATGAAAGAGATACTACAAGGCCAAGGAAGAATATATTTCTTATGGAAAGAAAATATATTATGGGTATAATATATTCTATATTATGGAAAGAGATTATTTTTCAAGATCAAGAAAGGCTTCAAAGATATATTAAGATCTATCAAAAAGGAAATATTTTATTGGAAGAAGATAACATGATTTATTTTAAGGAGAAAATCTTTTACAGTGGTCAAAGAATCACTTAAGGAAAGAGATTATACATCAAGCTCACTGGAATACTCATACTACAGTCAAGTTATGAACGTCTCCAAGATCCAAGAAAGGGTGCTCAAGATTTACTTATTATGGAAGAATTTTCTTATACAATGCTTTGAAAAGGAATTGAACTCTCCAAGAAACAAGGTCAAATATCAGAATGAAAGAAGTCAGTTCCCATCAATCAAGGAAGTCTATTAAGAAAAAGAAATAAGTCTTCTACGGAAGGAACACTATATAAAAGAATATTGGAGCATGCATATGTCAAGTCACAAAGATATGATCAGTACCTGTTCAAAAGGAAACTATGTAACAAAGGAAGTTCCAATTTCAAATTGTCCACAAGGAAATAAATGGCATCAACATGTACTCCACAAAATCAGTTAAGCAAAATTTTATGAGCAATTACAAAGAAGTAGTGGGTATTATGGACTCACACTCAGAAGGCAAAAAGAAGTACAAAGTGTCCAAGTTCAAAGGACATTTTCAAATACTGTCATGGTAATTTATGGAAGCAAATAAAATTAGAAAAGGACATGATTAAGACAAAATATGGAGTATCAATTGACAAAGACTACTATCAACAACCAAGGAAGGATTCAATCAAGAAAGAAAACCAAATATTCAAGAAGACCCATTCACAATGGTCGAGAGAATCATTTCTAAATATCCTTGGGTTGTGCAATAGCCAGAAGATGTTAAAAGGCTATAAAAAGGAGCTCTACAAAGGAAGAAAACACGCAACCTTCTATACAATTGTCTATCAAACTAAAAGTTCTTTATTCTACTCTTAACAAGCATTGCAATTTACTTCTAGTAGATTTACTGTGTACAAAAAAGAGAGAAGAGAGACAGAAAAATATTGGAGAAGCAATGTGTCCTGAGAGGTTGTGTCATTATTCATTTCTTTGGTGAGCGAGTGAAAATCAAATGGTCGTTGTTGGTGAGCGAGTGAAAACCAACCCTTGTTCATTGTTGGTGAACGAGTGAAAACCAACCCTGTAAATGTTGGTGCTGAACGTTGAAAATCACGGAAGCTGTACTCAACTAATATTACATAGAGATCAAGAGATAACGTCCTTGCAACCCAAGGAGACTGGAGTAGGATACCACGTTGGTTCTGAACCAGTATAAAAAATCTAGTGTCATTTACCTTACTGCTTTCATATTTTATTATAAGCAATTACTGTTTGTTGAAATTAGTATTTGATTGAATCAAAGTACTAACAATATTGTGCAGACTGTCTTTGCATTAATCGACTATTAGGCTACAATTCATCCCCTCTTATACTTTCAAATATGTATTTCAACAGGTGACACCAAAAGACGAACCTTCTAAACCAATAAATATAGACACTTGTACTTGTTCCATTTGTTATCGGACTACTATACTTTATAGATTGTCAAGTGAACACTTATATTTGTTTGAGCTCTGTATAATGTCATTTAACTGCTACATATATGCTTGATAAACATAAATCCTTCTCCTTTATTTAATGACCAAACTCCTTATGGTTCATCAGCTCCCTCTTGTCAGTGATAAAAAATTTGACCAAGCGATATCACGTGACACCAGTTGCTGTAAGATGCATCCGTCCCTGCTTCTTATCATCATTTAAGATCATTTGAATGCATGTTCTTTGAAGCAGTTCCTAAACCACACAGAAGTAAATTCAAGTCTAGATCTATTTCTTGTGTTTTTTAATACAATATGGCCAAGATAATCTACAAGTTATTAATAATTGATCTGTCTAAACAGAATATATATCTTCTTTTCTTGAGATGTTTTTCATGAAACTGTCTTTCCCCTTTCTTCATCTTCTCCCCCTTCAATTCTCTTCTCATCCTTCAAATGGTTTTGATTCAAATAATTACATGTTTTTCTTTGTCTTTTTCGAAGGCTGTTTTAGAGCAACGGTAAAATTATCTTTGTATAACGGTATCAATTTTTGTTAGGAAAATGTGTGTGAATACAACGAGCATTGTTATTTGTTAGTTACGATGAAAAAAGAATAATGTACTAACCAGAATAAAAGCGAGTTTCGTAAAGCTTAGTTATATAGTATAGTATGTTTGCAAAATCTATTTTTGATTTCACTTTTTTAAGTCACTTTGTTTTTTCCCTTCAATATGATTCAAATCTAATTTAAATATACATTACAATTATATTCTATTTTAGCGAAATAATGATTACATAGATCGAAACATAATACAACAAGGGGTCATTTGGTTTATAGAATAAAGAATAATAATCACGGAATACAATATGTGATTATTAATAATATATTTAATTGATTATTATCAGTATAAGCAAACTCGAGTTTAGTTATATCAAAAGTATTATTATCAGTATAAGCAATCTCGAGTTTAGTTATATCAAAAGTATATTATTTGTTTTATACCATTTCAATGCAGTATAATAAATTCAGAATAGCTATTTCGAGATAAACAATCAAATGATAAAATTGCCTTTTTCAAACCTTTTATTTCAAAGTCCTTTAAAATGATTGTTTACCCTCAAAATCGAATAACAATTGAATTTGTAAGTAGTTTAAAGGATATATGATCTAATTTGATACAAAACGATAAATCAAATTCCAATTGAAATAAATAATGGGAAAGTAAATGCAAACCACACAAGTTGAACAGTCTTAGCCTTGGAAGGTTAGTCACCCTCGAGCCAAATGTGCTTTAATCGATATCAGATCAGAACGACAAGAGAATAATAAGAACTTAAAGAGAATAATATATATTGCTTTGAGATGCGTGTTAAAATATGCTTAATGAATCATCATACCCCTTTTACATAGTAGAGGAGCCCTACTTTAGGTACAATTCTATAAAAGGTAAAAATCCCTTCATTTGCTGATTTTCGGTTCCATACTGATACGTGTCAAGATTCCCGCTGTAATATCCGATAGGTCACGAGTATTTCGGTCTTCTGTTATTTTTCTCAATAATGTTTCCCCGAGCTCGTTCGAGGCTAAGGCCGACATCGGACTCAATGACCTCGAAAGCAGGCGCCCCGACCTCGGGTTCTAGCTTGGTGGGACTTTGAGGTCGATCTTCAATCTTTGGTTTCCACGTTCTGAGTCTAATCTACCAATTTGTAGTCGATCTCGACTTCGACCTTATACAGATAGTCCCCTCATTTTTCGGGTGTAATTGACGGTAAATAACTTGAACTTCCGATCCTGACTTCGATATTTTGTGCAGAAACGACAAAACAATCGAAGCGTCTCGTCAGTCAAATCTTAATGGCATTAAATGCCTGTCAGTTTCCGGTCGGCCACCTAGATGTGAACTGTCGCTGAGAAACTATAAATACCCCCTCATTTGTTCATTCATACTTTACTTTCAAACCTTCTGCCCTCGTATCTTAGAAACTTCTACACTTCCAAGCATTAATTTCTGGTTACTCTAAGATCCTTTTATAAGAACTTCTGTTCTGTTTCATCCCAAACCATCAAGCATACTCTTTTAACTTCCTCTTTTCCCTTCATTTTTCAAAGAAATGGCAAATACTTCAAAATTCGTTCCCCAAAAAGAAACTCCTTCTACCTCGCGGCCGACTACCGAGGAGATTGTCTCGCGCTCTGCTATCGAGGAACCGGCACATGAGCCTCTTCTAAAAATGTTTATCCCTTGTGGATGCCCGGTTAATGACGATTTCAAGGTTGAAAAACCTTCTTCCGTACCAGGCCGACGTGAGGCGGTCTCGAGGTACATCTGCTCGATCACTAAGGATGTTCTCTCTGAAGTCAAAAAAGATTTTAACTGGGCTGACAAACATGTGGTGGTTCCCGAACCTGATGAAGCCATCACTACCCACGTCGAGGGATTTTTAAGTTTTTACACTTATCCCTTCACGTTGGGTCCCTTTGACCCGGTCATCATTGACTTCTGCAATAGATACGAGGTAACCCTTGGTCAGATCCACCCTTCTTTCTGGAGGATTGTAATCCTCCTCCGTTTCTTTGTGAGCAAAATCGAGGAGTGCCCCTTCACTATCGACCATATCATGCGCTTATACAGTCCCCGACTCTACCGAGGGAGGGGGGACTAATCAATCTTGCCCGTCGGACTAGTAAATCCCCGTTCTCGAGCATCAACGAAGATAGAGATCGGGACTGGCTAGGCTATTTCATCAGAGTAAGGACCTCTGACTTGATCCTGGCCGAACACATGTCGTTCCCGGAGAAGTGGAACATGTCGTGTAAGTTTAATTTCGCTTCCAAGACTTTATTTATAGTTTTTTTCCTTTTTTCTTACCTGTGTTCTGTAATGGTGCAGCCGTTGCTTGGATTTCGAATGCAGTTCCTCGACTCAAGGAGTGGGTCGAGGGCATCGCATCACAAAGGCCTTATTCCAAGCGCTCGTGGCGCGATCTTTCAAAGGGGCGATAGGAGGACCGTTCGCACGGTGAGATCTCTTTCTCGAGTAGTTTCCGGTTTCCCTTTTGTATGACTAAGTCCGCACCCGTTGTATTTCTTTTTATAGGTTTATCCAATGATGTCCAAATGAGGCCTCCATCCAGTAGTGATGACTTCCCTACTGAGTCTCCTGCCCTGAAACAGAGTGAAAAGAAGAAGAGAAAAAGGGCTCCGAGTACTCCGAGCTCGGAGAAAAAAAACCAAGGAGGAGGCTAATCCGCAAGCCAAAAGAAACCTCCAGCTCCCGAGTACTTGATTCAGACTTCCTCCACCAGCTCAGGGACGAATATGAAGAGGACGGAATTTTTGTAGCCCGGGAGCCATCGGTCCCTGAAGAACGGGAACCAACCGAAGGGGGGACGATAAAGGCTAGCCCCTCCCAAACTCAAGATGCCAATGCATCAGTGAGGGTAGAGGTCCCTCAAGACGCCGTTCCGGTCCCAACCAGTGTCATTGATATAGTGGGATTGCCTTCGTTCACGGACTCAATGTTCGGTGAAGCTCAAGTGGCGAAGAAACGTTCAAATGAGGGGGTCCAAGGAGCGAACGATCCCCTCCAAAGCTTTTTTGATGGCGTGGACTCTATTACCATGGAGGATATCACCGGATTGGGTGATTTAGAAGTACCAAGAAGGAGTCCGCCCTCGGGGACAAGTGGTCTAGTTCTAGCCCAAGATTGGTCAATCGATTCCCTACTCCGAGTGCCGATCCCGGTAAGAAGCGATCGATCATTATCTCCATTCTGGAGGACGCCCGGGACCTTTCCACGCATGTTGGGTAGTTAGTTACCTCCGGTTCCTGGTGGCTGAAGAAGACCGGGAAAATATGAACGAGGTGGAATCCCTATGCTTGTTCAATGAAGCAGAACATGCGTTGAATCGGGTAAGGTATCACCAAAACTCTTTATTTTCTAGTTTTGGTTGCTTTAATGATCTTAATATTTTTCCTTTTGTTTGTAGGTCTCGGTGCTTCACCGTGAGACCTTCCTCCGATATCGAGAAGAGCTGAGCTTCCTCGAGGCCGAAGCCAAAGAGCTTATTGAGAAGAGAGATACGTACAAACTTCTTAGTGAGCAACTCGAGGAAGAGGCTAAGAGCCTTCGGGTTGAGTTGGACGCGGCTCACAAATAACATGCCGCCCTGGTGGAAGAGGTAAAAGTCTTTGAGGTTAGTGATGATGAATTAGACTTGGTGATTAATGGTAGGAATCCGCAGGTCCAACAAAAATTCGATTGATTCGATCAACTACAAGCTGAGATGGACATCGTCAAGGTCGAGACCGACGAATGGAGGGGCAGGATGGACTGCGTAGCCTCAGAATCGGAGACCGCTCCGACGTAGCTAGCTTCAGTCAAGGACCAGCTTCGAGCGGCAAAATAAAAGGTCAAGGTGCAAGCCAAGAAGATTGAAGAGCTCTAGTCTCAGCTAAGTTTGGCTGCCTCCGAGCGAGAAGTTATGGACAAGGAGCTTGAAACAGCCAAGTCGGCGGCCCAATATATGGCTGATGCCGAGGTAGACCAGGATCGCTTAAGGGACTTCGTCGAATATGAGAGGCGGGAGTCGCAAAGAGAGGCCCTCGAGGAGGTTCATGCTCCGGGTTTCGATCTATCAGCCAATATCAAAATTGCTAAGGGCTAGAAGCCGAGGCCAGGAAATTGGCTTGCCCCGAGGAAGGAGAAGAAGACTCTGAGGGTTCTGGTGGGTCCGGGGGTGAAGAAGACCAGGCTGTTTAAATGCCTTCGTAGAAGTTTTCTGTTTTTAGTACTTTGTGTACTTTGTATTTTTTGTCAAGTCTACCTGGCCTTTGTAAAGATTTATGTTTATAATACAAGGCTTTCTTTTTTCCTTTGGCAGTTTCCAAGTTCTTATTTTACTTTGCTTTATTCTTTGTGTTTGCAAAGATCGAAATGCCTTAGAATGAACTAGTTAGGTCATGTTCGGCGGCTCGAACAGGCCTTGCCTTTGACATTATTTTGTTTAAGGAATCGTAAGGGTTCGGTATTACCGGAAACTTTCCCCCAAAGTAATTTAGAGTATAGTTTGTCGAGTCCTTTAGAACCTGTTATGAAATGTTTGAAGGCCTTGTTTTGTTACGAGTCTCGGACGTCTCCGAGCCGTCCTAGTATAGCAGTAGCCTTTTTAGTTCGGGTGTTTCCCAATGGGCTTGTTACCTCGAGTTATCCAGGCTTGCCCAAGATAACAATACCGAATGGATATGGCCGCAACCTTTAAGGTTTGGGCGTCGCCTAATAGGTCTTGTGCCCTCGGGCTTTGATAGCCCAAGCCGTCAGAATTTGTTTTTGAACGATTGTCCCTGATTTGGGGTGATCGTTTGAACCGGGATAAGGCGGCCCTTGGGATCGATACCTTTAGGGGATCATATGTGGGAAATTCCTTTAAGAAACAAGAGAAAATTTTTATGGGACAAGATATTTATCCGCAACGTAGACACTTTATTCTTGTGCGTAATAGTTACACATATGTACAAGCTTTATGCTAGGGCTTGAGCAGTCTATGTGGGCACAGTTCATTTGAAAGTTTGACCCTTATAGTAAATCCTATCGATCGAGTCGAGACCATTGAATCATAAAGTTTCCTTGTTAAAGTTGTTATCCGAGGGTAATGTCCTTCGGTGTTCGGGGCCGATCAAAAAGAGGACTCGAATACTATTGTGATCTTCGATACTAGTTCGTAACTGGCCTTCAATTCTAAGTTAGCACGATTTACTTGTTGCCTCATTAAAAACTTTGCTGGAAAACCCATTTGGGACAAAATCGGTTCAAGGGAAAAAGAGTGCAACGCGTGCTTTCAGGCCTAAAGATTTTATCGTTCTTTGATTATTGCCTGCAAGTGTTAGTTCGAAATGTAAATATATAAAAGGAAATGAATGGGGTCGTACCTTATCAATAGTATCTCCTTAAGCGAGCTATGTTCTAGTTGTTCAATAGTTACTCACCATTCATCATTTTGAGTTTGTACGATCCTTTATCGGTGATCTCTTTAATTTGATAAGGGCCTTCCTAGTTCGGCCCAAACTTCCCTTTGTCCGGCTTTCAGGTGTTTAGTGTAACCTTCTTTAGTACCAAGTCCCCGATATTGAAGTGCTGAAGGTTGGCCCTTCGATTGTAATATCTCTCGATCCGCTGCTTTTGGGCGGCCAACCATACAAGGGCTACTTCGCGCCTTTCATCCAATAAATCTAGGCTCGTGTTCATAGCCTAGGCGTTCGATTCCTCGATTGCATATCGGAACCTGGTATAGGAACAGGGTGGCCCCGGTATAGGACTTTGAGGTCGTTCGGTATGCCCATAAGACTTCGGGCAGGATTTCCTTCCATCTTCCTTTGGCGTCAGTTAACCTCTTTCTGAGGTTTTGGAGTATGGTTTTGTTGGTCGATTCTGCTTGTCCGTTCCCACTAGGGTGGTAGGGTATTGATAACATCCTTTTGATCTTGTGATCTTCGAGAAACTTGCTTACCTTGCTGCCAATGAATTGTTTCATGTTGTCGCACACGATATCGGTCGGCATTTTGAATCTGCATATGATATGATCTCAAATGAAATCGATGACTTCTTTCTCCCTGACCTTTTCGTATTCATGGGCTTCCACCCACTTAGAAAAATAGTCAGTCATAAACAATATAAATTGAGCCTTACCGGGTGCCCATGGAAGAGGGCCAACAATATCCATTCCCCACTTCATGAACGACCATGGTGAAAAAATCGAATGCAGCAGCTCCCCGGGCTGATGAATTATCGGAGCGTGTCTTTGACATTCATCACATTTCGCATGAACTCCTTCGCGTCCTTTTCCATATCGATCCAACAATAATTGACACTTATTATTTTTTGAACTAATAATTCGGTGCCTGAATGATTTCCACAGGTAGCTTCGTGTATTTCTCTCAAAACCTACTTAGTATCCCCTGGCCATAGATATATTGCGAGTGGGCCATCAAATTCTCTTCTGAACAGGATTCCATCTTCGGACAGGCTAAGCTGGGCTGTCTTTGTATGCAGTGCCCTCGATTCTTTTAGATCCGAAGGTAGTTTCCCGGTCTTCAGATATTCTACATATCTATTTCTCCTATCCCAAGTTAGGCTTGTTGAGTTGATCTCGGCATGGCCTTCTTCCACCACTGATCTCATAAGTTGTACGACTACCCCCAAGTTGAACTCGTCGTCTTCGACCAATGACCCTAAGTTAGCAAGGGCGTCGGCCTCGCTGTTTTGATCCCAAGGTACGTCTTGTAAAGTCCATTCTTTGAACCGATGTAATGTTACCTGTAACTTTTCCAGGTACCTTTGCATTTGTTCTTCTCTGAACTCGAACGTTCCATTAACTTAGTTTACTACAAGGAGGGAGTCACACTTGGATTCAATCACTTCTGCCCCAAGCTTTTGGCTAGTTCAAGGCTTGCAATCATGGCCTCATATTCACCCTCGTTGTTAGTCAATTTCACATTCCTAATAGATTGTCTACCTACATTGCCTGTTGGTTGCTTCAATACAATGCCAAGTCCGGACCCTTTTGCGTTTGAGGCTCCATCCGTAAAGAGTGTCCAGATTCCTTAGGAGGTTCCTAAGTTAATTAATAAATCTCTTTCGACCTCGGGTATTATCCACAAAGTCTGCCAAGATTTGAGACTTAATGGCGGTCTAGGGTCGGTATCCAATATCGTACCCACTTATTTCCACGGCTCATTAGGCCAACCGGCCCGAGATCTCGGGCTTATGCATAATATTCCTCAACGGGTAGGTAGACACAACACATATGGGGTGAGACTGGAGTATGATTTTAGCTTCCTAGAGGCGCTTAGCAAAGTGAGCGCCAGCTTTTCTAGGTGACGGTACCTAGTTTTGGCCTCACCTAGGGTCCTGCTAACATAGTAAATTGGAAACTGCGCACCTTGCTCTTCCCGTATCAGGACTCCACTTACCGTTATCTCCGTTACTGCCAAGTACAAGTATAGTTGTTCGTTTGCCTTCGGTATGTGAAGCAGTGATGGGCTTGATAGGTACCGTTTGAGTTCCTCCAAAGCTCGTTGACATTCCGGGACCATGAGAAGTTATTCTTCTTCTTTAATAGTGTGAAGAATCGGTGGCTCTTATCGGACGACATCGAGATTAATCGCCCCAAGGCGGCTATGTGCCCGTTTAGTCTTTGCACAACTTTCACGTTGTCCATAACCGTGATATTTTTGATGGCTTTGATTTTGTCAGGATTATTCTCGATTCCTCGGTTGGATACCATGAATCCAAGGAATTTACCTGACCCAACTCCAAACGCACATTTCTCCGAGTTCCGCTTCATATTGTATTGCTTTAATATGCCGAAGGTTTACTGCAAATATTTTAAATGGTCCTCCGCTCGCAGGGACTTAACCAACATGTCGTCAATATAAAATTCCATTGATTTTCCTATTTATTCCTCAAACATCAGATTTACTAGGCGTTTGTAAGTGGCACCGACATTTTTTAATCCGAACGACATCACATTATAGCAATATGTGTTGTAATTAGTGATGAAGGAGGGTTTTTCCTGATCACTTGGGTCCATCCGTATGTGGTTGTACCTGGAATAGGCATCGAGAAAACTGAGAATCTCGTGGTCGGCCGTGGCATCGATCATGCGACCGATGTTGGGCAAAAGGAAAGAGTCTTTGGGACATGCCTTATTCAAATCCTTATAGTGTACACACATTCTTAATTTATTCCCTTTTTTAGGGACTACCACTACATTCGCTAACCAATCCGAGTATTTAACCTCTCGAATGGACCCTATTTTAAGGAGTTTAGATACCTCATCCTTGATGAAAGCATGTTTGACCTCGGACCAGGGTCTCCTCTTCTTCTTAACCAGATGGAACTTCGGGTCCATGCTTAGCTTGTGAGTGGTTATCTCCGGCGGGATCCCTGTCATGTCAAGGTGGGACCAAGTGAAACAATCTTCATTAGTGATAAAAAATAGAATAAGTTTTTTCCTAAGCTCGGGGCTTAACCCCGTGCCCCGGCATAACTTTCGATCGGGCAAGTGTTCCCTCAATACGACTTGTTCCATCTCCTCGACCGTCGATTTAGTGGCCTCGGAATCATCGGGGGCTATAAAAGATCTGGGAACCCCGTAATCATCATCCTCACCTTCCCCTTGTTCCTTTGAATCTGTCGAGGCCGGTGTCAGTGATTTCTATTTGGCCCCGTTTTTTACCATCTGGTTCAGATCCTTCGATGTTGAGATTGTAGATGCTGGTATCACCTCATCGACCGCGAATATTCCCTTTGCAGCCGGTTGTTACCCAAAGACTGTTTTGACTCCGCTAGGTGATGGGAATTTCAGTTCCTGGCGCATTGTCGAAGGTACTGCTCTCATGTTGTGAATCCATGTCCTTCTGAACAAAGCGTTGTACCTCATGTCCCCTTCAATAACATAAAATTTAGCTTTCTGGATGGTCCCGACGGTGTTCACCGGTAACGTTATCTCACCTTTAGTAGTTTTACATGCCATGTTGAATCCGCTGAGAACTCTGACTGCAGGCACGATTTGGTCTTGTATACCGAGCTGCTCCACGACCCTCGGTCGGATGATATTGGCGGAGCTACCTGGGTTAATTAACACACGTTTAAATCAGGATTTATTTATGAGTACAGATATTACCAGTGCATCCTTGTGGGACAACAAGATTCCTTCCTCATCCTCATCATTCAAAGACAAGGTTCCTTCTGGTATGTAATCTTGAGTCCATTTCTCCCTTGTGATGGATAATTTGGTGCGTTTCAACATCAGCCCCTGAGGAACATCGACCCCATCGATAATCATGTTAATAATGTCTTGAGGTTTTTCTTGTTCGTCCTGCTTGTTAGAATCCCTATTCCTGAAATGATTCTTCGCTCGGTCGCTTAGGAATTCTCGAAGATACCCGTTGTTGATAGTCGGGCTACTTCCTCTCTCAACTGTCGGCAATCCTCCGTTCTATGGCCGTGTGTGTCGTGATATTCACACATCTGGTTAGGATCCCTCTGGGACGGATCGGGTTGTAGAGGTCGAGGCCATTTGGTGTCCTTGATGCGTCCAATAGCTAATACGATAGTGGAAACATCAACGTTAAAGTTGTATTCCAATAACCTCGGTGCTTCCTTTGGCCCGACGGGCCTGTCGAAGCTGCTTTTGTTCATGAGTCCCCGACTACTTTGACCTCGATCATTGATCCTTTCACCTCTTATGAGATTTCTCTCGGATCCCGTTACCTCTTCAATCCCCATTGTACGGTTGATAACCATCCTTGCTCGGTCTTGGTTCACAATCATTGTCTCTCTTGGCTCTATCGACGGTTCTGACAGGATAAACAGACCCCGAAGAGGCCCCAAGTTGATCATCTTCGACTCTGATTTTTCATTGATACCGGTTATGCACGTCGGCCCAAGTAACGACAGAATATTCTATCAGGTTTTGTTTTAACTGTTGTGAAGCCACCGAGCTTTGAATATTGAGTCCCTGAGTGAAAGCTTGAATGACCCAATCGCCAGCGGCTAACGGCAGGTCCATCCGTTCCATTTGAAACCGAGACACGAATTCTTTGAGCATCTCGTTATCGTTATGTTTTACTTTGAAAAAGTCCGACTTCCTGGTCTCGACCTTGATGGCACCAACGTGTAAGGCTGTAATGTGGGCCGAGCCCGGGCCCAAATGGGCCTCGTGGGCTGGTCCTAAATGGGCCCGGGCTTCGTGGGCCCGGGCTTCGTGGGATTTTTTGTAGGTACCGGCCTGGGACCGGGACCACTAACTAATGGTCCCGGGCTAAGTAGGCCGGTCCCGGGCCTATGTGGGCCTAAGTGGGCCGGGCCTATTTTTTTTTTTAAATTTTTATCTAAGGCAATTTCTTGTAAATTCTATAGCTTATATATATATATATATATATATATATACAGACTATACTATATATACGTCTTAATATAGCTAATGTTATATCGAGTATAGCTTATATACTATTTACTTAGTATATATATATATATACACACTATACTACATAAGGCAATTTCTTGTAAATTATCTAAGGCAATTTCTTGTAAATTATACATCTTA
>ML337538.1:0-17838 GCA_005239505.1 Nicotiana paniculata
ACTCTCCTATTGGTGTAAAATTATCTTTCAACCTTTGTTCCCCTCTATATCCCTTGCTTGGATACGGGTTGTAGGGCACTTGAAAATTTTGTGGAGGCTGACGGAGACTCTGCGATGCTGGTGCTCGCCTTCTGGGGTCTCCTAGGACCTCTTCTCAATCCTGATGCCATCATGATTTCTTCATCTTTCTCATTCATGTCGCTAAGATTATCAGATTCAATCTGGACAGCCTGAGTTACGGCTTTGAGAACTGCTTGGCTTATAATTTTGCCTGTCTTAAGACCATTCTCAACTATTTCTCCTATTTTGATCGCTTCCGATAAGGATTTGCCAACTGCGAACATCATGTTTTGAATATAATCTGGCTCTTGAGCCTGAAGGAAGACAGTGATTAGCTCGTGGTCATCCATGGTTGGCTTAACTCTAGCCGCTTGCTCTTTCCATTTAATGACATATTCCCTGAAACTTTCAGTTGGTTTCTTCTTCAGGTTTGAAAGGGAATTGCGGTCTGGGGCGATGTCAATGTTGTATTGGAATTGTTTGACAAAGGCCTGAGCCATGTCATCCCAGACATACCAGCGAGATGTGTCTTGATCAGTAAACCATTCAGAGGCTACNGTTGGGGGTCTTGAAACCAGGTGACAAGTGGACATCGGGGAACATACATAGATCCCTGAAGGCAATACTCTTCTGACCAGCCAACCCTTGCATAGATCCCTGAAGGCAATACATAGATCCCTGAAGGTACTCAGGAGAGTGATATTGTTCTTGATGGGTAGCAAATTGTGACTCATGAGTTTTCCTCTGTACCACTGTTGGTTATGGGACAGTGAAGACAGGCGTAACAGCAGCGGTTGTCTAATTGGTTGCCAATGGCACACTTTGGGAGCAAGCAACAGAAGTTCCAGTTGTAGTCGTGCAGTTGGGATAAGGACTGAACCCAGGTGGATAGGATTGATCAGGCAATGAGACTGAAATGGTAGTTGTCGAGATGAGTGTGAATTCTAGGAAACCCTGAAAAGAGAAGGGCGGTCCTTGGACATTGGTCCATGCTTGACACATTTCAGTCAATTTCTGTTTCAGTACTCTATTTTCCTCAACCACAGTAGACTCTTGTTGAACCTTCTAACCCTGAGTCTCACGACTGCTAGTAACAGCTTCAATGTCGCTTGTCATTTTTCCCTTGGATTTTGTGTTGACAGCTTACCACAAACCGACCACCTCAAGCTATCTTCACAATTCAAAACAAAAGACACGTTAGAATGGACTCAGTCCGTCCTTATTATCATTCTTTTTTTCACTTTTTTTTCTTTTTTTTTTTCAAAATAATTCGATCGAACCTGATGTGGTTTGCCTACGTATCATGACGCCGCACGAATCAGATTTTGCGTAGTTCGGGAAGATTGGGGATAATATGAATAACCTAACTCTTTTTTTTTTTTTTTTTGAATTTCTTTTTGTATTTTTTTTTTTTGAAACAAAGACTTAAAAAGAAGAAAGAAAATATTTTTGGATTTAGATTTATTTTTTTTTTGTTATTTTTTTTTGGGAATTTTTGAAAAGAAAGAAGAAGAAAATATATGTTTCTTTTTGGAATNTACGAAAGAAGAATGAAAATATTTTTTGTATTTTTGATTTTATTTTTTTTTTATTTTGTTTTTCTTTTTCAAAATTTTTTTTCAAAGAAAGACTTCTAAAGAAGAAAGAAAATATTTTTTTGGATTTTTGATTTTATTTGTCTCTTTTTTTATCTAATGAAAGACTCCTACAAATAACATAATTTTTGGTTTAAAAAATTTCTTAGTTTTTTTTTAAAACATTCGCTTATTTTCTATCTTTTTTTTTCTTTTTTCGGGAGAGTTTCAGCATTTTTCAATTTTTTTTTTTTTGCTTTTCTTTCCCATTCTAGAATCCAGTCAACATGTAAACCAAAATAAACAGATACGCAAGTAGCACGTAAGATGAATCAGGATGGTATTTTAAATTGGGTACACCTGTCCTAGACGAACCCAACCCTTGTGTTGAGTCCCCAAAGTCAAATGCACATGATGAAAACAAACGTTCCTACTAGGGATCCGGCATGAGGCTATGTTATTCTAGGTTTAAATCTTGGGGTTTATTGTTCTAGACTTGGCTTACCCGAGTGGACAGCTTGAGCCGAGGTCGGGGCACCGTATTGGGAATATAGAAGCTTCACCGGCTTTACAACTTGTCCGTACCTCGTTCTAAAATTTGGATATGACTCTAACATAAAAGAAGTCACACGAAGTGCACACATCCCAGATGATTTAGAAGACTCAGATAAAAGAGGGTTTCGGCACAATTTATATACAATTCAGATAATATCAAAGCGGTAAAAAGCGACATTTAGCACATTATTAGGCTCAAACACGTAAAAATCAAACAACCATGAAAGCCAATCATAATAGATATTCTAAGCTCGAATTCTGAACCCTGAACCAGAGATCCTTGATTCTTATCCCCAGCAGAGTCGCCAGAGCTGTCACGCCTCCTTTTTCCACTCCGTATGGGTAATAAGGGAGTTTTTCCAATTAAAGTGACATTATTCGAATTTGGGATTTATTTAGTTTTCAGAGTCGCCACCCGGATTTTTACGGTGTTCCGGGACACCATTTATTTATTGAAATCCCAAATCGAGAAAATTTTTGACTCTATTTAAAATGTCTGCGACCAGAAATCCGAGTAAGAAATTCTGTTAACCCGGGAGAAGGTGTTAGGCATTCCCGAGTTCCGTGGTTCTAGCACGGTCGCTTAACTATTAATATTTGGCCTAATTATCTAATTATTTACATATTTTAAACCCATTGTGCTTTTTAGACTTTTTCACTTTTTAGCCGCTTTTAATATTTATGGATTTATCTTAAACAAGTTACGATGGCGTGCACTTGTTATTTTTGGACACATCACAACCGCGTCACATGAAATGCACCTGCGATTGCTACGTGTGATTTTATTATTGTTTGAAGTTAGGGTCGGGGGCATGAGTTGCCACACCCGAGTTGAGATTTATGTATTGTAACTATGCCGCGAGAACCGTACCCATAGTCATAATAATTTATTATTAATCACGCCTAAAGCAAACTACTATATTTGTGATTCTGTTAGCCTAAGATTAAAGGAGAAGAAATCCAAAATTTATGTAATCTATTTGGTTATGAAAAGCTATTGTAATGTGCTAGGGTAATTGAAAACATTGGTGGAGAATCCATCCACAATATCACCAGAAGCATTTGAAAACCAGATTACTACATGACAAACGCAGATCCTCCACCAAACATACTTAGATGCTCTTAGAAAACACAAACACACACAGCTGATAACAATAAAAGGCATACATTATTCACCTATAACTTGGCTATTTGAAATTTATCCAACAAAATACAAAACTAAATAGCACAAAAATAATAATCAAGGACAAAAAAGTATCCAATTAAAAGACAAGGGAAAAGAGAGGATGCATGAATTGACCTTGATATTGAATGTGAAATTGGAATGCTAGGATGACTTTGACATTCATAAACGGATAAAATCGTGACTAAAACCGGCATCAGAACCTTCAACTTTTATCAAGAACTCCCCTCTCCATTCCGTCATTGTTTCTGTCCCTCCATGTGTATGTGCGTGTATGAGCGTGGGGTCGTGGCGGCAATGGGTTGAAGAAGATGGGTGAGGGTGGTGGTTGTGGTGGTGTTTGCCAGATTTACGGCGAGTTCGGTGGTGACGGCAGGCGAAGGTGGGGAGTGCAACTGGTTTTGGTAAGGAGACAGGTTGCTTCTGGTTTTCCGGCGAGTTGGGGGTCTGAGGGTTGCGGCTGCTGCTGGATGGAGAGTGAAGGAGATGAAGGTTGGCATCCCCTTTTTTGTGTTTGGTCGATGGTGACGGGAGGAAGAAGAGGCGGCGATGTGTGTTGGAGTTCCGACGGCGGGTGGTTTGGGAGATGAGGAGGGTGGCGGATATTCTGTGGCTTGGTGGTGGTCAGCGGCAGGTTCCTTGGTGTGGGATTTTGGAGAGTCTTCTGTTAGGTGTGAGGTTTTGTTATGTGTGTGTATCTTTTTTATCGAAAAGAAGAAGAAACGGCTGTGTGTGGCATCTTTTTCCGGCCAGCTTGGGCGGGGGTGGCGGCTGGTTAGAGTAGATGGGGGGGGATGCGGCTGCTCCTAGCTGTGTGTGTCTCCTCCCTTTAGCTCTTTGTAGGCATTACCTATAATATAGGTCTAGGTTTTGAGTGTATTTTTTGTGCATTTGCCAGTTAGTCCCTAGGTTTTTTTGTGTTAAGTCCTTAGGGTCTTTTTATTTATTTTTTTATCCCAAAGAAGAGTCTAGAAGGGTTCCTAGATTACACAATGCTTTTTGAAATAAGATAGAAATGCTACACAATGTCAAATCTAATCCCAATTAATTAAACTAAACATGAGACTATTTTTGTGTTTTCGAAATTATATAAAGATAAAAATATGGTACTATTTTTGTATATTTTTTTAAAATTTATGAAAAATACATAAACTAAAATGTTTTTTTTTGTAATTTTCATTTTTCTTGTAATAAAATAAAGTAAAAGAGTCAAGATGATTTGAAATAGCTATATTAAACCTAAACTAAGTATTTAAATGCAAGAATATGCAAAATCTTAGGGAGGGTCAAAAATCACATGTCTACAACCCCCGTGTATTACATTAACGCTTCGTTTTGGAGAAGGAGGCTTTGGGGGCTCCTGCCTTTTCCTCATGTATGCATGTTTACCTTTATCACTAAACGATTCTGTTAAATAGCCATGTTTTAACAAATTTTCTACTTCACCTTGTAAAAATCTGCAATCCGCAGTTTTGTGCCCATGATCGTTGTGAAATTCACACCAGTGATCTGGGTTTCTTCTACTTGGATTTGACAGCATCTCTTTGGACCACTTAACCTTGTCTCCCATATTCTTCAATATTGAGACAAGTTCAGTAGTACTTACATTAAAGGTATGATCCCCAATTTGAGTACTACCTCTAGGTCGTTCATCTCGATCTTTTCTGGATCTAGACGAGGATGAGACTACGTCTCTTCCTTGTGGTCTATAGTCCGACCTAGTGTTTTCGAACCTGGGGCGGATATCGCGTCCCGAGGGTCCTAAGTAAGGATCGTACCTGTTTTTACCTGATCTTCTATCTGATTCAGGACGTCTGGATATGGAACGATCTTCATCTCTCGAATGAGCAATGATATCTTCTTCTATTATGAGTTTAGTATTGTACTTGTTATATACATTGTTCCATGTTGTGGATGGAAATTCTCTTAGATTCTCCTTAAGTCACCCGGTGGCTTCTGAGCTTTTATCGTTCAAGTTTCTTGCAAATGCCATGGCTTCCCAATTATCAGGCACCCTGGGTAACTGCATTCTTTCTCGTTGAAACCTGTCTACAAACTCACGGAGTAGTTCCGTGTCTCCTTGTTTTATTTTGAATATGTCTTCCATTCTCTTCTCAACTTTTTGTGCACCAGAGTGTGCTTTTATAAACGAATCTGCAATCTCAGCAAAAGAGTCAATAGAATTTTCAGGGAGAAGAGATTACCAGGTTAGAGCCCCTTTGGTAAGTGTTTCCCCAAATTTTTTGACAAGGACTGATTCAATCTCTTGTTTCGTTAAGTCTTTTCCTTTTACCCCAGTAGTGAAATCAGTCACATGGTCGTGTGGGTCAGTTGTTCCATAATATTTGGGAACGTCAGGCATTTTAAACTTCTTGGGTATAGGCAAAAGTGTCGCACTTGGCTTCCAAGGTTGTTGAGAATATCTATCAACATCGATGCCTTTGATGACAGGTGGTATACCAGGAATTTGTTCGATGCGATCGTTCTGCTCCTTCATCTGTTTCTACATGGTTAGCGGTAAATTTTTTAATTCTGAGTTATTAGGTATACTTGGTCTCGTTTCGAGAGATTCATTAGGAGTATCTCCTCTTCCTGAGTTTGCCAACCCAGATTGAGGATTTTCCATGGTGATGGTGTTATTGGGAGGTGGCGTCGGCGGTGTAGGCAACGCTGCCGGTAATCCTCTCGCAAATTCTTGCAAAGCTTGGCTCACATACTCTGCAATCATTTGATTTACACGATCTTGTTCCACAATTTGATCATTATTACCATTGTTGTTATTGGATCTTTCTAGGGATTGTTCCCTCGAACCACGTGGGGTTCCGGAAGGCGATGGAACTGGGGTTCCACTTCTTTGTTGGTTGTTGTCGTTGGGGTTTGACATAATTCAAATGATATCACTTGGAAAGTAAACAAAGATTATCAGATTCCCGGTAATGGAACAAATTTGTTTAACCCAAGAATTAGACCCTTTGACTAAAGCTTGTTTTTAAGATGAATAAGGGTTACTGATAATCAAGGTAATGGGAAAAATAAATAATAGATAATATTGCAGAAATAAAAGATTGACGTTGATCGTATTCGAGAATCAGATGCCTTTACAAGCTGTATTCCCATCCCTTATATAGGAGATTCTTAAAACGTTCGACTCTTGCTATGGTTACTTATTAATGACTAATTAGACATTAATGAGGCGTTACAAAGGATAACGGTAATTGGGGTTCAGTTACATAACGTTCGTGTAATCAATTGTGGGTCCCTGAATCTGCTCGTAGCTTTGTCTAGATTCATTCTGACCGTGTCTTTCTCCTGTTTTGATCAAGTTGAGTTTCCCGTGGCTGATAAGTTTGTGGGTTTACTGAACCGTGCCTCTTTGTACCGTATCTCTTCAAGGAGTCATGTCCAGCTGTCGCGTTTTCCTGTGTCCACGTGACTGGCTGAGTTGTCAAAATATGGCTTACGTGTGAAACTCTTTTTTACCAATACAGTAGCCACTAAATAAGGTGGTGTTTATTTTTTATCCACCAATTCTAATGCTGAGCAAAAATAGCCACTACTCTATTAAAATTAGTTTGAAAAGACAGGTTTACGCTTTTTTCTATTCTTATATTCCCAACCCCTTATTTTATACGTTCAAAGGAAAAATTTGAGAGCCAAAATTTTAGAGGCAAATTTCTCTCCCTCAGTATCAGTATCGTTCCTTGCATGCAAATCATTGTTTGATTTTGTTCCTGCCCGACGATTCTCTACGTGTAGCTTGTTGCACTTAATCTCTTCTCCTTTATCATCTTCTCTGCATCGAACCAACGAACTGGTATATTTTTTATTTTGCTTTATGCATTTTTCTTTTTGTATATCTGTAATCACGATCAATGATGTGTTTGGCATCAAGTATGTGTGAAATTTCAAAAATAATGATTAACTTGATTCAGTGTGGAATAAGGAGCGGATTTTTGTGAGGACGTTATTTAGAACTTTTTGTATTGAAATGTGTTTGTTTTGATTATGTGAGTACATTTCATAAAAATAGTCGTACGGATTCATAAGCTAACTGTGTTTATGAATTTTTAGTTAATTGTGCTTCTATACAAGTTAAGGACCAAGTGTCCTTAACTTTTGAACTTGGAACTCAAAGTTCAGGACCAAGTGTCCTTAACTTTTGAACTTGGAACTCAAAGTTCAGGACCAAGTGTCCTTAACTTTTGAACTTGGAACTCAAAGTTCAGGACCAAGTGTCCTTAACTTTTGAACTTGGAACTCAAAGTTCAGGATCAAGTGTCTTTAACTTTTGAACTTGTAAGTCAAAGTTCAGGACCAAGTGTCCTTAACTTTTGAACTTGAAATTCAAAGTTAAGGACCAAGTGTCCTTAACTTTTGAAACTTGTAACTGTAAATTCTGGACCTATTGTCCTTAACTTTAAGATGCATCTACTTAGGTCCTGGATTTTAGTCCTAATTTTTTATGTTCTTTTTCCTTCTTTGTAGTGTGCTAATGAAAGGAGATCATATTTTTGAGTTTAATATTTGGCGTAATTCGATGAGCTATTGGAAAGGAGATTTACAATATAAGGAAACAATAAAGAGTTTCTTGTCGAACAAGTAATGGAAGATGTTGAGGGGTGGTATTTTCGGAAACTTTTTCTGATTACAAAGTGTGAAGTTCTGTGGTAAACTTATTCATTATGTGTTACTTTAAGAAATTGTAAGCAATGACCCATATTCAATAACATTCAAGGTTTTTGACCAGGAAGTGAAGTTTACACGTCAAGCATTTCATATAATTACTGGTTTTGAAATGTTCTTCTTCAGTGGACTTCAAAGTTTTGCGTGAAAGAGAGAATAGGCTTTCGAAAGTCTATTTTCCTGGAAAGGATAGAATTGAGTTAGGCGATTTGTTTAATTTTATTACTAGTCACCCAGACGGTACAGCTGCATCATTTGTAGGAAGCGATGATGATGCGATGAAGTTGGCAACAATTAATTTTGTTGAATCTATTTTGATGGGGAAGCGGAAGAATCGGAATATGTTCGAGCAGCTAATAAAAATTGTAGATGACGATGAACTCTGCTCTTCTTTCAACTAGGGCTCTCTTTGTTATGAAACGTTAGTAAAATCATTGAAGAGTTGTTTGAAGCCCAAACAAAATACTTCAGACAATGAGAATGAGAATGAGAAAGAGAAAGATAAAGACAAGGACAATTATACTATACTTGTCTTCCCTTTCGCTTTTTGTGTTTGGATTATGGAAGTATTACCAATTTTCCTGGAAAACAATTTGTGAACTTCAGAGAATGTGGGTTTCCTCGAATGTTATGTTATTCGGATATGAAATCTCCACCATATGATTCTCTATGTAAAAAATACTTCCATAATGAAAATGTAAGTTAATCTGATTATTAGCTATTTTTTTGGTTTATGCGTTTTTAGTTATGAAAACTTACGTTTTTTTTCTTATATAATAGGTGTATCAGTTGATAGAGGTGGTACCATTTGTTTCTTGTAAAGAAGATGTAGAGCATGTTAGTGTGCATGAGCCATTGTCTCAAGATCAAAGTTCAATTCTTTCCTCCACACAATTTGATGAAGCCTTGCTTAAGGAAATTGTTAACGTAGGTTTTCTGTATTTGAATAGCATTAGTTTTTTATTTGATTGTTTTTGCTTTAGAGACCTTTTTGTTTTTATGGTTTTTGATTCAGAGATTATCGGAGAAGTTCAAAAAGGATATACAGGCAGAAGTTACTAGAATAAATCAAAAAATAGACCAAGTATCAGGAAAAAAGATTCATAATGACATCAAGGTAATATCATTAATTTCAGTGCGTGTAACTCTAAGTTAAGGACACCGTGTCCTTAACTTTTGAGCTTGTAACTCAAAGTTAAAGACCAAGTGTCCTTAAATTTTGAACTTGGAACTCAAAGTTCAGGACTAAGTGTCCTTAAATTTTGAATTTGAAACTCAAACTTGAGGACACCATGTCCTTAACTTTTGAACTTGTAACTCAAAGTTAAGGACCAAGTGTCCTTAACTTTTGAACTTGAAACTTGAAGTTCAGGACCAAGTGTCCTTAACTTTTGAACTTGTAACTATATGTCACGACCCAAAATCCATAAGGTTGTGATGGCGCCGGACATCAATGTCAGGCAAGACAAATCATTAATTAAATGAAATAACTTTCCGGTTTTTAACATTTATGACAATATTTCCTTTCACTTTATTACATATTAACCAAATAAAAGTCTGTTAATTAAAGACAATGGTTTGAATACTACACTTTTAGCAAATTTATCCCAACACATCCCAGAACCCGGTGTCACAAGTACATAAGCAATTTCTAAGAATTTATATAATCATTACAAAGCGTGTCCGAAATACAAGTTGGACAAGGAATTTTAAAATAAAAATAAATACAGTACGAGGGAGACTCTGTCAACTGCGTATCGCCTCCGAATGGTGCAGCTCGCCTAAGTCTCTGAATCCTCCACATTGCTATGAAAGTACCTGTACAATAAAATGCATAGCAAGTGTAGCATGAGTACAAAAACAACGTGTACTCAGTAAGTCGCTCGCCTAACCTCAGAGAGGTAGTGACGAGAGGTCAAATTAGACACTTGCTAAAGATTAATTTAGAATATTTAAGTATGACACTAAGCATGATTATCATAGGCAATTTATTAGAATCAGGAATAAGTATTTTCAACTTCGTTCACGTTTAACACTTTACATCTTCGTCATATTAATAACAATTAATCAACATGGGTGATTTAATCAAATAACAATAAATCGACGGGAAGTAACAAATTCTTCCAAAATCTTTTTAATAACTTTAAATCTCTGTCATTTCAATTGATAACTTAATATTTCAGGCCAGTAATCAGGCAAAGTCATAGCAACTACGCAGTAAATATCATGCGCAAGAAATGTCGAGGGTCGAACGGCGAGGACCAACAATAATAAATTATGCACTGTCGAAGGGTCGAACGGCTCGAACCATAGATACATCTATCTGCCCCGCTCGCGAATCGATCATGCGACGCGGTTAAAAATAATAAGGCTAGCCTGCTCGCGAATCATACCTGCGACTCAGGTGCTCATATGAATACACACAAATACAGGGTCATCCTGCTCGCGAGTCATACATGAGACTCAGGCACCCAAAGTTACACACATCCACATAATAAATCCGTATTTTATCAAGAAAGCATTTTTTCTCAGGAAATTGGTAAAAATCATTCTCATAGGAACATGAAATATAGTTTTTAAAATCTTTGTTTTGAAACTCATTTGTCAAGTTTAATGATATCTCATAATACAACCCTACCAGGTACACAAATATCCACAGGGAATCAGTTCTCTTTCTAGATGATTAACAAGATGAACTCTAGTCTTCTTTTACATATTCGATTACGATTTCGATTATATTAGCAGTTTAAAATTAGAGGCAGGATCACAAAGTACAACACATAAGGCATGCTAGTGGGTCCTAGACTACCCGAACAAGGCATAATAGTAGCTACGCACGGACTCTCATCACCTCGTGCGTACGTAGCCCCCGAAGATAATAGCATATACTTACTTAATTCACCTAGGGGGACAATTCCCCCTCACAAAGTTAGAAAGGAGACTTACCTCGCTTCGAGATTCAATAACCGGCCTCCAAGCCCTTCTGATGACTCCAAACGGACGCACAACGCCCCAAAACTGTCCAAACAACGACAACCCAATGAAAATATACTATAATATTTGCAACAATTCCAAATTATATAATTTCCCAACCCTGCTTAGAGAAATGACCAAAATGCCCTCAGGCCCACGTATCCGGAAATCCGAAATTCTCGAAGATATATTCTACCCATAGCCTTACTAACTCAAATATACCATTTACTCAAATATTCATGCTCAATTCGTGTCCAAATTCCAAATTTACATTTTCTAGGTTTCTTCAATAATTTTCCCAAATTCTTACCAATTTCTATGCCTAATCCATGCATATAATCTTGTATTTAACTTAGAAGCATGAAGGAGTTACTTACCTTGACATTTCATGAAGGAATCCTCTCTTTGAAGCCTCCGAAAATCACCTAAGCCCATGAAGAAATGAAGTCAAATGAACCTAAATCCTTGTTTTAAAACATTCTGCCCAGAACGATTTCCGCACCTACGGTCCTAACACCGCACCTGCACTCCCGCAGGTGCAACCAATCTCCCGCACCTACGGCTACCTCAACTCCAACCCAAAATCGCACCTGCGCCCCATTGTCCGCACCTGCGGAAATTCCATCGCACCTGCGATCCCAGCCAAGCCTGTTCACTCTCGCACCTGCAGCTCCGCACCTGCGGCCAAATCCTCGCAGGTGCGGATCACACCAGATGACAGCAATTCCAGGCTTCTTCAAACTCTCAATTTGATCTGTTAACCACTCGGAATCAACCCGAGGCCCCCGGGACCCCGTCCAATTATACCAACCTGTTCCAAAACATAAAGCGGACTTGCTCTAGGCCTCAAATCACATCAAAAAACATTGAAACCACGAATCGCACCCAAATCCCAACTTTATGAACTTAGGAATTTCCAACTTCTACATCTGATGCCGAAACCTATCAAATCACGTCCGATTGACCCTAAATTTTGTGCACAAGTCATATTCAACATTACGGACCTGCTTCAACTTCCGATATCGCATTCCGACCTCGATATCAAAACTTCCACTTCCGGTCGGATTTCTCAAAAATCTTCAAATTTCTATCTTTTGCCAAATGACTTCAAAATGACCTACGGACATCCAAATTCACTTCCGATCATGCTCCCAACTCCAGAATCACCATACGAAGCTATTCCCAGACTCGGTATCCCAAACAGATATTAACAACACTGAAATGCACTTCAAGCCCAAATTTATGAAATTCTTCTAACATGCTAACTTCCACAATATACGCCGAAATGCTCTCGGGTTATCCAAAACCCGGTCCGGACATACGCCCAAGTCCAAAATCATCATACGAACCTGCAGGAACCTTCAAATCCTGATTCGGAGGTCGTTTACTCAAAATTTCAATCGTAGTTGATTCTTCCAACTTAAGGCTTCTGAAATGAGAATTTTCTTTCCAAATCAACTCAAAACTTCCCGAAATTCAATTCCAACCACATCTACAAGTCATAATACCTGAAATGGAGCTGCTCACGTCTTCAAACTGCTGAACGACGCGCTAGAGCCCAAAACGACCGGTCGGGTCGTTACATTCTCCCTCACTTAAACCGACGTTCGTCCTCGAACGTGCTAAGAACTGCTCTGGAGATACCTGAAATCACTGTTTAACACCTCGAGCACCTTCCCGTGCTACCACAACCCAGTTGAGTACATTAGCTTGATCAAATCTGAAGATTTCTTCTTCCATCCATATAATAAGCTCAGAACCTAGTTCCAACACTTGAAATTCTCTGCCAGGCCTAGTTCCAATACATAAACACCGTATCATCCACCACCCGATATACCAGTACATGACTACGTGCCTTTGCTGAATCAGCACCATGCACCGCATAACTCATCATCTGACCATAATGGCATCCCCTGAACCTAAATAGCCAAAATTCCACGAATCTGATGCTCCCAATGCACCTCATGATATATATATACACACACACTGCTATAATGCTGACGATACCACCACAACGGAGGAGATGTGTAGAAATTCATACCCAACTGCAGAGTTAACAATTCCTTGAACA
Source organism: Nicotiana paniculata (assembly GCA_005239505.1). Lineage (NCBI taxonomy): Eukaryota > Viridiplantae > Streptophyta > Magnoliopsida > Solanales > Solanaceae > Nicotiana > Nicotiana paniculata. Next base: position 13,100 of record ML337538.1, read on the forward strand.
CCTCATCTTGACTAGAATCATCACTTCATTATGAACCTGAATAATGGTATTTATTTCTTTAATATACACTTCACATAACCTTATCGCACTGATCCCTTATCCGAAAATCTCATCTCACCCAGTACGAACTGCCCAGACAACAAATCACCCCAAACATGACCAACAGCCTTACATGATACCACATTGTGCCAATAGGCCATAACTCGAACATGATGAATAAGAAATGACTCAGGAAGGGACTATTCAACTCACGCAATTAATATGAACTTTTCTCAGAAAATAGGAAGTAAAACACAAGAAAATAATTATAGGAACCTTACTCAACATCACATTGTTGCGGCGTGCAACCCGATCCGAATAACATAAAATTTACATAAGAAGATATATATACGGAGCTGGTTTTCTCACTCTTACAGATTACTGAATATCGATCACAAGCACGCTAAGTGCATAATACCATCCTGGGGAGACTGATAAAGCCGTAGTCTACAAAACTCAAGAACAACTGAGGTGTGATATATATATATATATATATATATATATATATATATATATATATATATATATATATATATATATATATACACACACACACACTCTGATTCTCAAGAGCTATCCTGCTCACATATCATCCCCACTACGCGGGACCTCAACACATAGGAAATTATCAAGTCATTTCACAACTCATGCACAATCATAATAAGACATGAATTTGACAAAAGACGGAACAACATCCGTTGTTCTAATACCTTTCCATGAAAAACGCTCTACTGAAATGAACATGCCTGGCTCATACGGAGCCCATAATCATATTTAAATCCATCCACAACATCGAGTCTACCTTGATCGCACCAACTAATCTAATATCTTTTACTTGGGTCCACATTAACCCACTTTCTCTCATAATACACGAGAACAACTATCATCACCGGGACAAACACCCCATAATCCATAATCAACTGAACTGAACGCCCTCCAGGCATAGATTCTCTAATAACAATATTACACTTCTTTATACTCGGTCCAACTCTTCAATCCATCAAGTGACTACATGTCACACTTTATATAATCTTTTCGCGGTCATGCTTCCACGACCTTCCACACAAGGCAACAAGACACATCAGAACCCATGACCAAGGTACAAGGCCTCTTCCACCAAATATCAAATCTCAGGTGACACTGAAGATAACACCAGCTTACTCTGAACTTTCAAATCACTTTTTTTTCTTGCTTTTCCGAGCTCATGACATCCTTATTAACACCGAACTGCAATCTCGATTCTTACTCCCAGTTACATACTGCTACTCGCACCTAACATGCCAATATGAGGTAAGCAAGAATTCCATCATAGCTTCTGAACCACCAATAGGGTGAACACTTCATTACATAGAAACCTTTTACTTAACTCAATTCAAGAGTACCATCTCAACACACGAGTGAATTCCCACAATCACCCAACATGTAATCCTTAAGTAGTAGTCTATACCACCATAACTCTTTCGGGGTCCGCCTACACCTGACAGGCCATAGCACTCAAATGCTCCAACATGAAATCCGTTACGACGGTCGACAAGCACTGCACACACCGGAACAAACCACATGCATAACTTAATCACATCAAAGGAACTGATCATTGCCGCAAACGTGCCATTTCAACCATGGCTAATCAATCTATTTGCTTTTAATCATCTTCAATTGCCTCAGGAATAATAGCAACTTCCTTCAACTCATAGAAAACTCAACCCTCACTCATCCCGAGTGGCCTTGATTCACGAGACTATGCTGCCTAAATCCTGTAACCCGTCTCATACCCTTCTGATAATCTTTCTACAATTCGGAGTTTATTCCCCTCACTCCTCCAATACTATCCTGCATGCTAAAACATATCATAGAACATTCCAACCATCTTCCTTTTTCTCAGAAATTACTCTGCAAAAGCTCTATTCTCGATTATACTGCTGCCTGAAACCCTTAAACACCGCATCCTTAACTTTTGAATTCACTAGGACCGCTGTTGAGAGTCACCCACTCTGACTGGTCCCGAATACAATCAACTCCAAGGCTCTCCTAGCACATGAACATCCCTTTCAATGAAACACGTGACCGAGTCACTACCCTGACAACTCACCTATGCCTTAAGCAAAATTTTGAATCTTCCAAAGCCTCACCCTGGCCCGACAGGGACAACGTTTGCACATATTCATCAAATCCCACGCACAATTACCATTTTACTCAATTCCCTTAGCTGTAATAACTTGCTAACATGCCGAAAATCCGCAACTCTATGATAACACAATCCTGCAACCCAACTACAGATGGTGGGACTCCCCCACTTAGTCCGAAGCTACTCCTTGCACTACTCTAAACCCTGCTGAGATCCTTTCTCCTTTGATAACGCGATCTATCTCAACCAATCCGTCCAATTCTTCCAAATCTTCTTGCTAGCACTCCCTAAATACTCAAATTCTCTATCATCATTCACACATTTCGCCTCCTACCGAACAGCCACTAGAACCCCTCACCGAGACCTGCCAACCCCGCCATCGCTAACCTATTCACAGAAGATAACTCACCTGTGGAAATCACCCGCGGACACCTTCCAACGACGCTGAAATACATGCTCTCTGTGACTTCAATACCCCATCCTACGCCCTGCTTCGTTTACCAACTTTACTAGTATGTCCGCTCCTCATGGACATCCATTAAATTCCCGACAATATCTTCAAATTCCAAGATATGCTGCCGCTCCCCCACTTTGCGACTGCTCGACTCCCGTTTCTTACACCTGGCCTCCTAGAAATGGAACCATGGCCTAGTCTCAATTCAATGACATCCTCTGTAGCTCTTAACCCAGCAGATCACCACGACTTCAAACTCTCTGAAGATCATATTTCTCTAGCTGACTTCATTATCAACACTTATCCGGTACTGAACCACCGCATCTCACGGTCTCTGCCAACCGCATTCTTCAATACTTATTCTCAATACTCTGACCCCACGCACCTGAAGAACCCATAGCACCGACGAACTTAACACATTCCATTCGATCAATGACGATGACTACACGTCACGTGTGCATATCCCATCTCACTTGAAGACACCATGTCTTACTACTTTATCAACCCCAGCCGGACCATTCTGAATCCAAACGCCTTTCCCCTGCCGTAACAAAAACACTGAAATCTCGAAATCGAACTCTGATAAGACCTCCCTTCAAACCATTCATCACCCCCCAACATACGGGCAAGCATTTTATCATCATATCGACATCACATGATAACCAATCGCATGCATCATCACTACCTGAGCATAGCCCTAAGGCTCCCAGAAAACACAGCTACTGAGCTGAAACAACATATTATTCTCTTGCAGGGCCATAACGACAGCCCCAACCAATTATACATGGAAACATCTTGAATTACATCCGTAGCACCATTTCAATTCCTCAAATTCCTGATTCATAGCAAGTGCTCGCGACGCGTAAGATTGAGTAGGAATAAACATAGGCATAAGCCTCAAAGGAATCAAATCGCACGATGAGGAATCAAGAATGGAAGTACTCCGAACAGTCATGTAGCCTCTCGAAGATAAGTACAGACGTCTCCGTACTGATCCGCAAGACTACTAGACTTGCTCATGACTCGTGAGACCTACGGGAACCTAGCGCTTTGATACCATGTTGTCACGACCCAAAATCCATAAGGTCGTGATGGCGTCAGAAATCAATGTCAGGCAAGCCAAATTATTAATTAATTGAAATAACTTTCCGATTTTTAACATTTATGAAAATATTTCCTTTCACTTTAATTACATATTAACCAAATAAAAGTCTATTAATTAAAAACAATGGTTTGAATACTACACTTTTAGAGAATATATCCCAACACATCCCAGAATCCGGTGTCACAAGTACATGAGCAATTTCTAAGAATTTATAGAATCATTACAAAGCTTGTCCGAAATACAAGTTGGACAAGGAATTTTAAAATAAAAATAAATACAGTACGAGGGAGACTCTGTCAGCTGCGGATCACCTCCGGATGGTGCAGCTCGCCTAAGTCTCTGAATCCTCCATATTGCTATGACAGTACCTGTGCAATAAAATGCACAGCAAGTGTAGCATGAGTACAAAAATAACGTGTACTCAGTAAGTCACCCGACTAACCTCAGAGAGGTAGTGACGAGAGGTCAAATTAGACACTTTCTAAAGGTCAATTTAGAATATTTAAGTATGACACTAAGCATGATTATCATAGGCAATTTATTAGAATCAAGAATAAGTATTTTCAACTCTATTCACGTTTAACACTTTAGATCTTCGTCATATTAATAACAATTAATCAAGATGGGTGATTTAATCAAATAACAATAAATCGACGGGAAGTAACAACTTCTTCCAAAATCTTTTTAATAACTTTAAATCTCTGTCATTTCAATTGATAACTAAAATTTCAGGCCAGTAATCAGGCAAAGTCATAGCTGTGAGCATGTGATTTTTCACCTACCAAAGGCCCCTACAAAATTCGATAAATAAATTAATTTCATAGGTTTTATTGATTATCAGTGATTAATTGTGAAAGATTTGTATTTTTCTGGGCATATACATAATTCATTTTTTTAAAACTTGTTCAAAATTGCATCACTATTATCAAAGAATTGTAAAGTTATAATTAACCGAATAATAGACGAGCAATGTTTATTTAATGTAATGTATTTTAATAATTAACTACTAAAACTAA